>PVJN01015533.1:0-44189 GCA_004026805.1 Lasiurus borealis | reverse complement strand
AAAAAAAAAAAAAAAAAAAAAAAAAAAAAAAAAAAAAAAAAAAAAAAAAAAAAAAAAAAAAAAAAAAAAAAAAAAAAAAAAAAAAAAAAAAAAAAAAAAAAAAAAAAAAAAAAAAAAAAAAAAAAAAAAAAAAAAAAAAAAAAAAAAAAAAAAAAAAAAAAAAAAAAAAAAAAAACAAACAAAAAAAAACAAACAACACCAAGACACATTATAATTAAATTGGCAAACACTAATGACAAAGTAAGAATCTTAAAGGCAGCCAGAGAAAGACAGAAAGTTACCTTCAAGGGATCTCTTATTAGAATAGCAACTGATTTCTCAACAGAAACACACCAGGCTGAAGGGAATGGAATGAAATATATACAGTGATGCAAAACAAGGGTCTGAACCCAAGAACACTATACCCAGCAAGGCTATCATTTAAAATCGAAGGTGGAATCAAGAGTTTTACAGACAAGAGAGTTTATCACTACCAAGCCAATAATGCAAGAAATGCTAAAGGGACTGCTGTAAAAAGAAGAAAGAGAAAGGCAAAAACAAACAAACAAACAAAAAACACTAAGGAAAAATATGACAATAAACATGAACTTGTCAATAATATCATTAAACATAAATGGGTTAAATGCACCAATCAAAAGACATAGAGTAGCTGAATGGTTAAGAAAACAAGACCCATACATTTGCTGTCTACAATAGACCCACCTCAGAGAACAGATTGAGAGTGAAGAGATGGAAAAACATTTTTCAGGCAAATAGAAATGAGAAAAAAGCTGGGGTAGTGATACTTATATCAGATAAAATAGACCTCAAAGTAAAGGCTATAACAAAAGATAAGGAAAGCCACTACATAATACTAAAAAGGAGAAATACATCAAGAAGATATAACTCTGGTAAACATATATGCACCTAACACAGGAGCCTCTAAATACATAAAAAAACTCCTGGAGGATATCAAGGGAGAGATCAACAGCAATACAATCATAGTAGGGGATTTTAATACACCACTGACATCTCTGGACAAATTCTCTAGACAAAAAATCAGGAAAGAAACAGCAATTCTAAATAACTCACCAAATCAGATAGACCTAATTGACATCTTCAGAGCATTTCACCCCAAAGCTACAGAATACATATTCTTCTCAAGTACACATGGGACATTCTCAAAAATAGACCACATATTGGGTCATAAGCAAAGTTTCCCCAAATTAAAAAAGATTGAAATCATATCAAGCATTTTCTCAGACCACAATGGCATAAGATTAGAAATAAACTACAATAAAAACATTTCAAAAAAGTCAAACACTTAGAAGTTGAATAGCATGTTACTAAACAATGATTGGGTTATAAATGAGATAAAAGAAGAAATTAAAAATTTTCTGGAGACTAATGACAATAAAAACACAACAACGCAAATGCTATGGGACACAATGAAAGCAGTGCTGAGAGGGAAGTATATAGCTCCACAGGCCTACCTCAAAAAAGAAGAAAAAATGGTAATGAATCACCTAACTCAAAAACTCAAAGAATTAGAAAGAGAGCAACAAGAAAAGCCCACTGTGAGCAGAAGGAAGGAAATAATAAAGATCAGAGCAGAAATGAATGACATAGAGACCAAAAAAATTATACAAAAAATCAACAAAACAAAGAGCTGGTTCTTCGAAAGAATAAACAAGATTGATGAACCTCTAGCCAGACTCACCAAGAAGCAAAGAGAGAGGACCCAAATAAACAAAATCAGAAATGAGAGAGGGGAAATAACTATAGACCCCACAGAAATACAAAGGATTGTTAAAAACTATTATGAACAACTCTATTCTAACAAATTTCACAACCTAGAGAAAATGGACAGATTCCTAAAAAAACACAACCTTCCAAAACTCACACAGGAAGATTCTAAAAATCTCAACACACCAATAACTAAGGAAGAAATCAAAGCAGTCATCAAAAAGCTTCCAGCAAACAAAAACCCAGGGCCAGAATCTTCATAGGGGAATTTTACCAAACATTCATACAAGAAATAAAACCCATTCTTCTCAGACTATTCCAGAAAATTCAAGAGAAGGAACACTTCCAAACTCCTCTATGAAGCCAGCATCACCCAAATATCAAAACCCGATAAAGATAACACAATGAAAGAGAATTACAGACCAATATCCCTTATGAACCAAATCCTCAAAAAATACTAGCAAATTGAATTCAGCAGTATGTCAGAAAGATCATATACCATGACCAAGTAGGATTTATCCCAGGGATGCAAGGATGGTACAATATCCGCAAATCAATAAACGTGATACATCACATAAACAAATAAAGAGATAAAAATCACATAGTCATATCAATTGATGCAGAAAAAGCATTCGACAAAAGTCAACACCCTTTCTTAATAAAAACTCTCAGCAAGATAGGAATAGAGGGATCATACCTCAACATAATAAAAGCCATATATGACAAACCCACAGCAAACATCATACTCAATGGGCAAAAACTAAAACCATTCCCCCTAAAAACAGGAACAAGACAGGGATGCCCACTCTCACCACTTCTATTTAACATAGTGCTGGAAGTATTAGCCATTTCTGTCAGACAAGAAAAAGAAATAAAAGGCATCCAAATAGGAAAAGAAGAAGTAAAACTATCCTTATTTGCAGATGTATGATACTGTACATAGAAAATCCTAAAGACTCCATCAAAAAATTATTAGACTTAATAAATGAATTCAGCAATGTAGCAGGATACAAAATTAACACCAATAAATCTTTGGCATTTTTATATACCAATAATGAACTTACAGAAAGAGAGACAAAAATAGCAATCCCATTTACCATTGCATCAAAAAAATTAAAATACCTAGGAATAAACTTAACTAAGGACGTAAAAGACCTATATGCAGAAAAATACACAATTCTAAAAAAAGAGATAGAGGAAGACATAAACAGATGGAAGAACATACAATGTTCATGGATTGGGAGAATCAATATCATCAAAATGTCCATTCTACCCAAAGCAATTTATAAATTCAACGCAATCAACATAAAAATACCAAAGGCATATTTCATAGACCTAGAACGAACTTTCCAAAAAAAGACCCCAATAGCTGCAGCAATCCTTAGAAAGAAGAACAAAATAGGTGGGATCTCAATGCCAGATTTCAATCTGTCTTACAAAGCCACTGTTCTCAAAACTGCCTGGTACTGGCACAAGAACAGACACATATATTATGGAATAGGATACAGAACCCAGAAATTGACCCAAACCACTATGCTCAATTAATATTTGACAAAGGAGGCATGAACATACAATGAAGTCAAGACAGTCTCTTCAACAAATGGTGTTGGGAAACATGCAAATGGACAGAAACATGCAAAAAAAGAAACTAGACCACCAACTTATACCATACACAAAAATAAACTCAAAATGGATAAAGGACTTAAACATAAGATGGGAAACCATAAAAATACCAAAGGAATCCACAGGCAGCAAAATATCTGACATATGTGGAAGGAACTTCTTCACCGACACAACTCCTCGGGCAATGGAAACTAACGAAAAAATAAACAAATGGGACTACTTCAAAATAAAAAGCTTTTGCACAGCAAAGGAAACCATCAAGAAAACAACAAGAAAGCCCACTGCATGGGAGAACATATTTGTCAATGATCTCAATGATAAGAGTTTAATCTCCAACATTTACAGGGAACTCATACAATTTCACAAAAAGAAGATAAACAACCCAATCAAAAAATGGGCAACTGATCTAAATAGGCACTTTTCAAAAGAAGACAGAAGGAAGACCAAGAGACACATGAAAACCTGCTCAAAGTCACTAATCATCAGATAGATGCAAGTCAAAACAACAATGCAGTACCATCTCACACCTGTCAGAATGGCTATCATCAACAAATCAACTAAGGACAAGTGTTGGCGAGAATGTGGAGAAAAAGGAACCCTCGTGCACTGCTGGTGGGCATGCAGACTGGTACAGCCACTGTGGAGAACAGTATGGAGTCTTCTCAAAAAACTAAAAATGGAACTTCCATTTGACCCAGTGATCCCACTACTAGGAATATACCCCAAGAAACTAGAAACTCCAATCAGAAAGGATATATGCACCCCAATGTTCATAGCAGCACAATTCACCATAGCTAAGATGTGGAAACAGCCTAAGTGCCCATCAACAGATGATTGGATTAAAAAACTGTGGTACATCTACACAATGGAATTCTACGCTGTGGTTAAAAAAGGAACTCATACCATTTGCAATAACATGGATGGAGATGGAGAGCATTATGCTTAGTGAAATAAGCCAGATAGAGAAAGACAAATATCACATGATCTCAGTCATCTGTGGAATATAATGAATGACATAGATTGATAATCAAGATCAGATCTAGAGAATGAGAAACTTTGATCAAAGCATCAAACGTCGGGGAAGGTGGGGGTTGGTGGGAATAAGGGGGAGAGATCAACAGAGGGACCTTCGTACATGCGTATGAGCATAAGCATTGGGCACAGACAATGGGGAAGGTGTGGCAGGAGAGGGAATTCATACAGTGGTCTCCATAACCTTAAGATAAATTACTTCATGAGACAAATATTTTTAAATGAAACTCTGTAATATGAAAATCATTTTGGAAGGAAATAAAGAAAAGTTTCCTTTAAACGTCATAAGGATCATAATTGAAAGTCAATATATTTGGCCTCTTGAGCTAAGGTAAGTAATCTGTATTTATGCCTCCCTGAAATAGTTTATATAAAGTTACAAAAAGAAATTGTCAGCCCATTTGAAATTGAATTGACATGGCCTAGAGCAAAGAATATCCACATGATATTACCCTACAATATCATTTAATTTTTGATATTTCACAACAGCATATTGTACAACTACCCCAAACAAATGTACAAACTAATTCTTTGAATGCTTAGCAGCAATTTAAAAAGAGGATATGAAAGGATTTAATTCCTTTCAGAAGGAATTAAGGCACTGGGAAGGCACTTGAGCATTCTACACTGGTCCTCTTTCCTCTTTGCCAAGAGAGACCCTCTTTTCATAACCCAATGGCCCTCAGCTGTAGCGTGACCTCTATTCATCCTGAGGTTGAAGCCTCGAAGTGGCTGGTATAATGAATCTGTTTCTTGCCAAATGGTGTGAGCTGGGCCATCCCTGGAGAAGGAACCTGAATTTCCTGAGATAAGTGAACAGTGCCGGGACCCTGCCAGCATGCGAGGGGATCCCCAAGGCAGGTGCTGGGCGTGGAGTCCATGGGGGCATAGGCTACCATGGAGACAGAACTGAAATTCACAGCACCCTGCTTGGCCCAGAGGATGACTGGTTAGCCAGAGATGGGTAAGATTCCTCAGGGAAGGAACAACCTAAGACAGGCATAGTCGCAGAGAGGCCATCAGGAGAGAACTTGGGGATCAACAGAGGAGGGGCACAGACCCTCACCTCCCACCAACCTTGCAGGGGTCTGAACCTTCACCCCTTCTTAGGGTGGTCTCCTTCCCCAATGGCTACATCGTTTCCCATGCTCAGCACAGATCGGGACCCAGGTAACAGACAGAAACATGCCAACAGCAGCCGCCCTATATCTAAATTCAGCCTAGTACTAGGAATGCTCATTGCCAACTCAATGCAAATAAACCTCTCCACTAATATATACAGGGTAATATAAGATTATTGGTAGAGTATTAAATTTGATTTAAAAGAGTTATCAAGCTTTCAGATTAATTTAAATTGGCGAACTGAAATAAGCGAACACCCAAGAAAATTTAAGTGTACTGGACAAAAAGCTGTTTCTAAAGTATTAATTAAAATTTCTATTGATAGTTCATCTCATGGTAAAATTGCTTAACACGCAATGAACATAAAGCAGTCATATTTTTGCGCAAAAAAATTAAAATTTAAAGTTATCAAAATTGCATTAAAAATTTACCAAATTCTTCATTAACCAAAAAAAGGGGGGGGGGGAGAGGAGGAAGTAGGATAATATCACGTAAGGAAAAAGATCTGGTAAGTAAATTACATCTAGAAAATTTTTACTTTAGAAAATTAATTTCCATTTGTAATACTAACAGCGAGACACCCATGAAAAACACACCTGGTGTCAAAATAAGCCAAAGGAAAAGCGGGTAGGCAAAAATAAAAAGGACCCCAAGTCAATTTTATAGAAAAGATTCCTGTATTAACTCTTGGTCGAGAATATGTTTATATACTTTCAGAAAACAACTCCAAGACCAAGTGGACTCCTGAAACAGAGAGGAACTGACCGGTCTGCGCCAAACACGAAGACAATAGGAGAAACAGTCCAGAAACGGAAGACACTGATGGCGCCTTGCCACGTGAGCAGTTAGCAGCTGAGCATCACTACAGGATGCCCAGGACCAAACCAGAGAGGGTCAGACCAGCATCGCTACCATCTCTCTGATATCCAGATACCATTGATGACATGTATATATAAGGAAGGCACTGTCTGACATTGAAACTGGGACTCAAAGCTATCAGACATTGGAATTGGGACTCAATCATTTTTCTTTTGCTCTGGTGGGTTTATTTCTAGCCTACAGGGGCAAGATGTTTTTAAAGACAAGAAACAGAGGGTGGAGTTGGGGAAACAGAGACAGAGGCAAAGAAGCAATGAACGGACTGTCCTGCTACAAGTGGGAAGGCAGGGGAAGTTGGGGAGGAGGGGCCTATAGGAGATCAATGGAAAGACTTGTATGCATGTGTATGTAGGCATAGCCAGTGGATACAGGGTAATGAGGAAAGGCTGGGGAGGAGGGTGAGGACGGATGAGGGCATGTACTGGGGGGTGGGGAGGGCAATAGGGGGAAAAATAATAATAAATAAAAATAAACAAATAAATAAATAAATAAATCACACACCTATGGATGATGACAATGCGGGGGGAGGTAAGGGTAGAGGGAGGGGCGGGAGCCAGGTGGAGGGGAGTTAAGGGGGGGGGGAAAGAGAAGCAAATGTAATAATCTGAACAATAAAGATTTATTAAATAATAAAAAACAAACAATAAAAAGGGTGTTGGATTTTATCAGATGCTTTTCTGTATCAATTGATATGAATATGTGATTTTTATCTCTCAATTTGTTTATGTGATGTATAACGTTTAATGATTTGCAGATTTGTTTCATCCTTGCATTCCTGGGATAAATCCTACTTAGTGATGGTATATGATCTTTTTTTTTAAAAAAAAATACTTTATTGACTTTTTACAGAGAGGAAAGGAGAGGGATAGAAAGTCAGAAACATTGATGAGAGAGAGACATCGATCAACTGCCTCCTGCATGCCCCACAATGGAGATGTGCCCGCAAGCAAGGTTCATGCCCCCAACTGGAATTGAACCTGGGACCTTTCAGTCCGCAGGCCAACGCTCTATCCACTGAGCCAAACTGGTCTCGGTGGTATATGATCTTTCTGATGTACTGCTGGATCTGATTTGCTAAATTTCTGTTGAGGATTTTGGCATCTATGTTCATGAGGGATATTGGCCTGTAATTCTCTTTCATTGTGTTGTCTTTATCTAGTTTTGGTATTAGGGTGATACTGACTTCATAGAATGAGCTTGAAAGTGTTCCTTCCTGTTGAATTTTTTGGAATAGTCTGAGGAAGATAGGTTTTAATTCTTCCTTAAATGTTTGGTGAAACTACCCTGTGAAGCCATCTGGCCCAGGGCTTTCGTTTGTTGGAAGCTTTTTGATGACTGCTTTAATTTCTTCCATAGTTATTGGCCTATTAGATGTTAAGATTCTTCCTGAATTTTGGAAGGTTATATTTTTCTAGGAATATGTTCATTTCCTTCAGGTTGTCCAGTTTGTTGGAATAGAGTTGTTCATGGTATTTTTAAATAATCCTTTGTATTTTGGTGGGCTCTGTTGTTATTTCACCTCTTTCAATTCTGATTTTGTTTATTTGGATCCTCTCTCTTTGCTACTTGGTAATCCTAGCTAGAGATTCATCAATCTTGTTTATTCTTTTAAAGAACCAGCTCTTGGTTTTGTTGATCTTTTTATTGTGTCTTTGGTCTCAATGTCATTTATCTCTGCTCTGATCTTTCTATTTCTTTCCTCTGCTTACAATGGGCTTTCTTGTTGCTCTCTTCCTAGCTCTTTGAGTTGTAGGGTTAGGGAATTTATTACCATTGTTTCTTGTTTTTTTGCAGTAGGCTTGTAGACTATGAACTTCCCTCTTAAGACTGCTTTCACCGTGTCCGATAGATTTTGGATTGTTGTGTTTTCATTGCCATTTGTTGCCATAAAGTTTTTTATTTCTTCCTTGATCTCTCTGGTAATGCAGTAATTATTTAATAGCATGCTATTTAGTCTCCATGTGTTTTATTTTTTTGGATTGTTTTTACTGTAGTTGATTTCCAGTTTTATACCACTGTGATCTAAGAAGATGCTTGATATGTTTTATATCTTCTTGAATTTGAAGAGACTTTGCCTGTGACCCAATATATGGGATATCTTTGAAAATAACCCATGTGCACTTGAGAAGAATGTATATTCTGTGGTTTTGGGATGAAATGTTTTGAAGATGTCAATTAATTCCATCTTGTCTAGTGAGTTATTTAGGATTGATGTTTCTTTGCTGATTTTTTGTTTAGAGGATTTTTGCAATAGTAATAGTGGGGTATTAAAGTCTCCTACTTGATTGTATTGCTGTCAATTTCTCCCTTGATATACTCCAGGAGGTGTTGTTTTTTTTTAAATTTTATTTATTTGGGTGCTCCTGTATTGGGTGCATTTATGTTTACCAGAGTTATTTCTTCTTGTTGTATTCTTCCCTTTAGTATTAAGAAGTGACCTTCCTTATCTCTTGTTATGTCCTTCACTTTGATATCTAATTTGTCAGATAAAAGTATTGCTAACCCAGCTGTTTTTTTCATTTCCTTTCATCTGAAAAACCTTTTCTATTCCTTTACCCTCAGTCTGTTTTCCTCTTTTCTTTTTCCTAAGGTGGGTTTCTTGTAGACAGCAGATTTTATGGATCATGTCTTCTTATCCAATCTGTTACCCTATGTCTTTTTATTGGGGCATTTAATTCACTTATATTGAAAGTTATTATCAATAGGTACTTATTTGTTACCATTTTTATTCTTTATCCCTGAGTTTCTTCTTTGCTTCCTATTTCTTATTTATTTATTTATTTATTTATTTATTTATTTATTATTTATTTATTTTTATAGCAGACCCTTCGCCTCTCTTGCATTGCTGGTTTGATGGTAATAAATTCCTTTAGTTCTTTTTTGTCTGTGAAGCTCCTGATTTCACCTTCAATTTTGATTGATAGCCTTGCTGGGTGCAGTATTCTTGGATTCAGACCCTTCCTTTGCATGACTTTGTATATTTCATTCCATTCTCTCTGGCCTGATGAATTTCTGTTTAGAAATCAGTTGCTAGTCTGATGGGGGTTCCTTTGTAGGTACCTTTCTGTCTCTCTCTGGACACCTTTAATATTCTTATTTTGTCATTGGTGTTTGCCAATTTAATTATAATGTGCCTTGGTGTTGGTCTTTTGGGGTTCATTTTGCTTGGGACTCTGTGAGCTTCTTGGATTTGTGTGGGGTTTTTTCTTTTGTATATCAGGGAAGTTTTCTGTCATTATTTCTTCAAACAGGTTTTTATTCTTTGCTCAATTTCCTTTCCTTCTGGTATCCGTATTATGCAGATGTTGTTTTGTTTTGTGTTGTCCCACAATTCCCTTAGGCTGTCCTCCTGCTTTTTAATATTTTTTTTCTAGAAGCTGCTGTACTTGTCTTCTAGCTCACTGATGTGTTCCCTTGCTTCTTCTAGTCTACTCTTGATGCTTTCTAATGAGTTCTTTATAGCAGTGATGTTATTTTTCATTTCTTCTTGGTTCTTCTTCATTTTCTCTTGGTTCTTATTCATATTGTCGAAATTTTCTTCCATTCTTTTCATCCACCTTATGACCATTTCTCTGAATTCTTTCTCTTGCAGGTTGCTTGTCTCTATTTGGATTACTGCATTTTCTGGTGATACCTGCTTTTCTTTCATATGTGGGCTATTTCTTTGTCTCCCCATGGTCTCTCTTCTCCAGGTGTCTGATTATGCAGTTCTCTATCTCCTGTGTTGATTTAAAGGCACAAAATACAACCAACTACAACACACAAGGCACTGAACAGAAATGTATTCACGATATCAATAACACCAAATAAATGTGACCACCATAGAAAGGCAAATTAGAGGATAGGAGAGAAAGAAGAAGAGGAAAAAAAAGAAAGTAGTGCAAAAATGAAATTCAGAAAAGGAAAAAAAAAAGTAAGAGAGAAAAGAAAGAGAATATGAAAGAAGATGGGAACAAACTATATATATAGGGAGAAAACTCCAATAGAACAGCCACTAATCCCACAAATGCCAGCAACAAGTACCTGAAGATGAATACAAACTACACACAACAACCAATATGAAGTGAGGCAAGGGCAAACACAAGCAAAAAACAAACAAAAACAAGACAAAGAAACAAGACAAAGCAAAACAATCTCACAAACAAGCATAAAAAATTGCTAGAATCAGCATTTATGCAAACAACAACAAAAGGACAGAGAGAAGAACAATTTTTTGAATAGTGAAGACAGAGAAAAGAGGTGTGTATGGACTTGAATCAGGGAATTGAAAATGAGATATATAAGTAGGGTGAAATTTTAACAGGGGGTAAAAGAAAGAAAGGGAAAACCTAAATCAGGAAAAGAGTAAGAGAAACGGGACAACAAAAGGGGAAAATTTAGGAAGAGAGTGATGACATAAAGGTAAAGTTGCTATAGAGTAAAATGATGCTAAAGGAAAGATGAAAATAGAATGTATAACACTAATCCCAAAGTAAAATAAAGAGAAAATAAAATGAAACTTAAAAAAATGGTAAAATAGTAGTAGTAATAATACCGATTGAAAATAAAAAATGTAATAATTAAAAAGATAAAAGCAAGTGAGGAAAAAAGAAAAAAAATTAGTTTCTTAAGTAAAAGTTGAAAAATAAATAAAAAAATAAAAATAAAAATGTGCAGTAGTGAAGGTCATTCATTTTTTCTATTTTCTGTTTGGCATGCCTATTTCCTAGTCAGAACAGTATTGCATTTCGCTGCATTCCACTGCTCCTCAGTGTTGTAAGCCAATCCTGATTTTTAAGCAGGCAGTGTGTCTTAATTTCTTATGTTCCTTTATTTGTGATTACACAAGAGTCAATTTGTGATTCAACCCCTGGGTGGCAGTGTTTCTGGATTGACCTTTGGGTCTATAGGTCCTCTCTAGCCAGTGCTTAGATCCTGGTTTCCCTGTGGCACTCAATACCGGTTTGTGGGAGTGGGTTGCCTCAGAGCTGGTTCTCTGATGGTTATTTCCCACTCTGATTCCCAGGTTCCAGAAAAACAACTTTCACTTGCAGTTTTTAGGGTGTCTCCAATTGGGTGATCCTATACATTGGGCTTAGTAATCAGAAGCAAAAATTTAAAGAGGAAAAAGAAAAAAGAGCTAACGTAAGTGTGCAAACTCTGGGATTGCGTGCAAGTCTGTGCAGTCTTTTTTTTTCCCTTGAGTCTAAGCAGCCAGCACACTTTTAAAATTTTTAGGTTGTCCTTTTGCATCAGATCAAAATGAGATCCCTTCTGTTAGCAGTTCTGAGGACCCTCTTTCACATTCATGGATCACACCAGCCCCCAAAGCCACAGATTTTTCTAGGCACAGACTTTCCCCAGTCCTTCACCTTCTGCAGTGCATGTGTTTCTCTCTCTTGCTGGGACCAGAGACCTCACCTTATTCCAGGTGAAATCTGGCCTTTCCATGGGGAATGTAGACCTACTCTGAATCCGCATGTTTGTGCCAATTGGGGATCGTTGTTCTGGGCTTTGCAGCTGTTCAGTGGGTGTCATAGTTGTGTAGATTTTCAGGCTTCCGATAACATCCACTTTCCCCTTCAAGATGGTGTGGTCTCAGTGTCTGAGCTGGTTGCTTTGGGAGGGAACCCAGCAGCAGTGGGGGCTGCCCAGTCAGGGGAGCCCTGTCCAGCTGTCCCCCACTATCTCCTGGGGTATACTGTCCCTCAACTCACCAACAAACACTCTCTGTTCGACCCTCAGCTGTTCTTCCTATCAGCTCCGGGTCAAGGCTTGGGACATATCTGCCTATTCCACTGCCATTTTTTTTTCTCCTCCCATCCATGCAACAGATTCTTTAGACATGCAAGTTATATACAAAATAAAATCTTTCAGGATGTTTATTTTTAACATATAGATTACTCAAGATTTACTGTATCTTTAGTTTATGGGTTATGTGCCAATTTAACAAAATCAAAGTGTTCATTGTTAGGGAAAGAGAAGAATATGGAAGTGAATAGAAATTGGTATCTTTATTATCTTAATGCAATAACATCTTTATATAGCAAGGACTTTTCCTGAGACTTATTTGTTTAATGGAAGAGTAATCTTTGTGAAATCATTGGTTACTAAATATCTGGAGTTATTATGGATAACAACAGAAATAGACTTTTTAGAATGTTTTCTCTGTTTTTCTGTTCCTTTTCATTGAATGCATTCTTGACTATGTTCTCTCGTATAAGGAATAATCAATAGAGATAGTCAAAATATTTTTTTATCTTATTTAACCCATCTCTATATAGGAAGGCACTAAACTGACTTGTAACACAGAGCCTCAGATCTGTTTCTTCCCATAGTGCATTACTGCTGATGCTGTTACTAGGCCAAACTTCTTACCTGTTTTTCTTATAACTAATTAATAAATACATATATTCATAGTTATTTACTCTTATCTGTACAATTAATAAATTCATTAAACTGGTTTTATCACATTTTCATCAAATTTAATGAGATGAATATTATCTCAAGACTAAACCCCTGCCAACTTGCTACTTGCTACTTGATCTGTAATATGATTTTATCTCACCTATCCAGCAATGCTCTACTATTCTCTCTATGAATAGTAGATAGAGTTGAAAATATTGCTGTGGGAGTCCCTTTCCACGTCCCATGTGGTTCAGGGTTCCTGGTTCAGGGTTCAGGTTCTGGAGGAGGCCGCACGCAAATGAAATGAGAGATTAGAAAATATTAATTTGGCGATATTGGGGGGCCAGGCGGGAGCCTTCCTAGTGGAAAGGACTGCCCCTTGCTCTAGCCTTTTTCTCCCTTTTATTAAGGCTTTGGGACACACCCCTAGCCTTTAGGCAGGAAATAACAAAACAGAAATTAACATGAAACAAACAGGTACAGGCTGCTTCAGCTAACAATGTTTTCATCTAAACAGTGAGTAATATGCTCTGACCTTTCAGAGCAGTTAAGATTGACCAGCCTTCTGGCCTCCTGTTTACATCCATTTAGTGAGAACAATGTTTGGTTTCTGACATATTGCCTCTTCAGAAATGTTACAAAGCTAAATCAAAATGGCTTTAGAGAAACATGGATTTGTTGTTCCACTTGTTTATGCATTCATTGGTTGATCTTTGTTTGTGCCCTGACCTGGAATCAAAGCCACAACCTTGGCATATTGGGACAATGCTGCAACTCTGGTAAGCAGTTAGACAGACATGAGCAAAGCAAGAAGGATAGACCTGGTATAGAAGGTCACCAGGGCAAAAAGCCCTAAGTACCTAGCAAAGGACAATTGGAGGATTAGGACCTTGTCCCCAGGGTACCTTTTCTCCCCTAGCATATCGCTGCTCATTAAGTTTGGACCTGCCTGACTTTACCTCCCTATGCCTCAGCTGTGTTTTTAGCTCCAAGTCCAGAAATACTGCTAAATATTCTATTGTGATCTTCTGGGACATCTCCTAAAATCTCCACCCTTAAAACCCTTAGGATAGAGGACCCATAGCACTCTCTCTCCCCGCTCTCCCTCCTTGGAGCACACCCAACCTTTCCCTTTCCTCTCCCTCTCCCATCCCACCAGGCATATTGCCTTTACCTTCCTCACTCCCAAGCTCCAAGGACCCTTCCTTTGCCTCTATAACTTGTTTCCTCAGCCCATTTCTTCTACAAATTATTTTTTTTAACCTTTGTGATTTTAAAAATAGATGTTCTCTTATAGTTTGAGTCAAGGTTGCTGAACCCAGGTCCGTTCTGACCCCATTCACTGTCTACAATATAACCACCTCAGGCAGGACCTCTTTTATCTGATTCTTAGTTCAGAATTCACAGCTTAAGGTTTTGTACTAAATTAAAAAAAATTGATATAAAAATTTCCAGGTCCTTTGTTCTCTGCTAGTAAAGAGTGATACCATATCTTAATGCTTTGAATTTTGCTTTTTCCCATTTCTCTTATTATATGGTGCTAAAGGTGTTATATTGTTATCTCTAAAGTATTTAAAAGTTAACTTTTAAATATATCATTTTTGTTCAGATAGAGAAAGGAATCAGTGCTTCACTTCAAAATATAATTTAAGGAAAGAAAAACACTATGGTCTGAATAACTTAAAATGTGCATAAACCTGCTACATGTATAATTTTGAAAACAGGATAAGTAGATGTTATCTAGTCATTATGGATTTATATAAAATTCTGAGTGACATTATTGTTAACATGCATTGATAATTAAAATGACTTCTGTATGGCTATTGCACATTGCATGCTTTTATTAAAAGTTGAAGATAAGATTTGATTTCTCTCCTTATAGATTTATATCAGTTTAGTTTGACAAAAGATAACAGAATTAATGTTGAGTTCCAGGTATTGCATTGAAATTAGAAATACAAAACATTGCTAAGGAAAATTAAGAAAGAACTGAACAAATGGGGAGATATGCCATGTTCAAAGGTCAGAGATTCAACATTGCTAAGATGTCATTACCCATCCAATCCCCAAATGATTATTTGATTTAAGGCGATTTTAATAAAAATCCCAGAAGATAGCTTTGTAGAAATTCACAAGTTAATTCTAAAATTTGGATTGAAATGTAAAGGACTAAAATAGGTCACATGTTGGAAAGAATAATAAAGTTGGAAGACATACACTAATTGACTTCACTATTTGTTATAAATTTATAGTAATCAAGACACTATAGTAAAGGTATAAAAATAGGTGAAGAAAAATATCAATGGAATACATAAAGAATCTAGAAATATATATGGTTATTTGAGTTTTGACAAAGGTGCTAAAGCAATTTCAGGGAAGAAAATGTAGGCTTTTCAACAAATGGTGCTGAAACAATTGAATATCGTGTTCAAATGAATAAACTTTGATTAAAAAATTAACAGGAAGTGTATCACTGATCTAAATACAAAACCTAAACCTATAAAATTTCTCAGAGAAAATTTTGTGATCTTGGCTTTCTTAAATATGATACCAATGATGGTGACTACATATTTTTTTAGATACAAGACCAGAGACACAATCCATAAAAGAACAAATTGATAAATTGGATTTAATCAAAAGCAAGAACTTTTGCTATTCAAAAGATACTAAGAGAATAAAAAATGAACCACAGATTGGGGGAAATATTTGCAACACTCACATCTAATAAAATACTTCTACCCAGAATATATACAAATGCTTAAGATGAATTCAAGCACTTGAATAGAAATAGTAAAAAGATTTTATAGACACTTCACCAAAGATTTATGGATGGCAAGTAAGCATAGAAGTTGTTTAATACCATATAAATTAAAACCACATTATGTTGTATTTGTCCCATCAGAAATCCATAATACACCTGTTATAAGATCAGTATCCTCAGGAAAGCCCTAAAACCATGACTTCCCACTAAATATTTATGGTTCACTCCTGTCCTGCCCATGTATCCTCTTAGAACAGCAAAGCTAAGTCATAGTGTCACAATCAGGTTTGCTGTGGCATCTCAATCGGTAGACCTAGTATTCTCTAATGTAAATATCATAAAGCAAAATGAGATATGGGATGGTAGTAAGAATGCTGTAAAACAATTAGTTTGAAAAGTTGAAGAAACAAGTCTAATGTGAAGATGTTCGGCATTCTAGTCAAGGGGAGAAGGAGCAGGGCTGCCCAAGTCTTAAATTTATGGGTAATTAATATCCCTAAATTTAGCAGGATCCATAACTAAATACAGATATAGCATTACTCAGTATTTTTACTAATCCCTTATGGAGATAAGCTATTATATTATGATCTTGGTAAAATATTTTCTTTACTTTTAATGCCCTATACCAGTGGTCAGCAAACTATGGCTCGTGAGCTACAAGCGGCTCTTTGGCCCCTTGATTGTGGCTCTTCTGCAAAATACCACATGCGGGCACACAGAAGTTGGTTTTTGGCTCTCAAAAGAAATTTCAGTCGTTGTACTGTTGATATTTGGCTCTGTTGACTAACGAGTTTGCCTACCAGTGGTAAAGTATATGGCATAACGGGCTCAGCAAACTCATTAGTACAACGATTGAAATTTCTTTTGAGAGCCAAAAACCGATTTCTGTGCATGGGCCACGAAGTTTCAATCGCACTGTACGTGTGCGCCAGCACATGGTATTTTGTGGAAGAGCCACACTCAAGGGGCCAAAGAGCCACATGTGGCTTGCAAGCCGCAGTTTGCTGACCACTGCTCTATACCACACTTTTTGATTGGCAGGTTGCTGATGTCATACAGTGAGGTTATATCAATGGTCCCTTAGCCTGCTGACAAATTGTGATATAGGGAGAGTTGCATGAGAGTACATACAGAAAACTAAAGAATCAAAGGGAAAAAAAAGAGAAGTTAATAACACATATAACAACTCATATGTAATAGACTGACTAAGCAAGTATTTAAAGCATTTTTGCAAAGAAGGGTCCCAAAAAGAATAATCTGGTAACTAGAAAGAGGCTACATATATTTCCCCATACAGGCATGTTTTGTTTTATTTAAAAAAATGACACTTTAATTTGCTCATTGTCATTTTATTTTGATTTCCCTGTGATAAGAAATCAAAATATTTCAAATGTTTATGTTTTTTAATGTTCTTAATCTAGGTAGACATTGATCTTGCAGTGACTAAGAGGGGAAAAGAAAAAAATGATTGAACATACAGCAATAAACTTCAAGTCGTTTTGCAGAGGCAATGGAAAGTGGGGGAAAAATTAATATGATTGATAGAACCTAAAGCAATACATTTAATGGTGGTAGAAATCATTGGGACTTTTTGGCTCAGTTGTAGCTGATCTCAGTACTTTCTGCCCCATTAAGATCTTATGCTTGATTTTAATTTAATTGATTGAATCTGATTTGTATTTTATCCAATAGTGTATTTTCTTAAATCTGGGATATATGCACAATGAACACAAAGAGAATAAGTGAAAAGTAAGACTCAGCTATTTCTAGACTCTCAATCCCTGCATCTTGAAAATACTCTGGAAGCTCTTTGTGTAGCCTGGAAAGTTTTACCTTTTTATGCTTGAATATAAGTACTTTGGCAATAAGCAGATTTTCCTTTGTTTTCATAAAGAATGTAAATGAAATCATTGGTCATGGTGATCCTGCACATGTGACATTTATACACATCTCATTTTCAGTTTCATTAACAACAGATAGTGGAGACAATACAAATTGAGTTGGGTAATATGTTTTGTGTCAAATGAATAGTCATTTTGTTGGTTTGTTTTTGAACAGTCATTTTTATGTGAACTATATCCTGCCATGAATATAATTATTCTAGAATGAGGGCTGTTTCTTTCCTTTGAGGCAAATTGAGAAAAAATATTTTCCAAGATCCAGTTTGAAGCCCTGCATTTTTAGAGTTGTTCTGTTGTTTACTAACAAAAAGCACACATACAAAGAGAAGACTGTTTATATTCCCCACAGATATTTTTCAGAGAGCCCCTTATGCCATATACTTTATTGAACATCATGAAATTCTTCAGAAAAATTAAAACCTAAAAGAGTTGTCTGGCCATTGTGGCTCAGTGATTGAGCATCCACCTATAAACAAGGAGGTTATGGTTCAATTTCCAGTCAGGATCAATCACCAGTGGAGTGCATGCAGGCAAGAGGCAGCCAATTTATGACTCTCTCTCATCATTGACTTTTATATCTCTCTCTCCCTCTCCCTTCCTTTCCTAAATCAATATAAATAAATAAATAAATAAATAAATAAATAAATAAATAAATAAATGATTTGTATATCCATGTAAATTTTTATACTCAAATCAACTTAATAATTAGTATCTTGGCCCAGTCTTTGGACTTCTTTTGTGGCTCCTAATGCCATCCATACCTTGATGACTCCAAAATTTATATCTTTATTTTCAAGTTTCCCAGAGACTAGCATCTAACTATCTGCACATCTCTAGTTAGATATCTAATGATCATTTTAAAATTGACATATTCAAAAAGGACTCTTAATTTTACCCCCCAAATTCCTCTTCCAATTTTTTCCATTTGAATGCATACCAACGTATGCATCTGGATGCTTAAATCACACCTTTACACTCAACTTTGACTCCATTTTCTTTCTTCTCACATCAAAAGGCAATCTGGAAATAAAACTCAGACTTCAAAACATACATCGAATCTGACTATTTTAAAAAACTATATATTTTTTATTGATTACAGAGAGGAAAGAAGAGGGAGAGATAGAGATATCAATGAGAGAGAATCATCAGCTGCCTCCTGCACACCCTCTACTGGGGATCTAGCCCACAATCTGGGCATGTGTCCTGACCCGGAATCCAACCTCCTGGTTCACAGGCCTATGCTCAACCACTGAGCCATGCTGGCTGGGCAAATCTGGCCACTTTTTACCACTAACACTGCAGTGTTCTTGTTGTGTCTCTGCTGTTCTCCATTTGGATAATTACAATAGCTTAATTGGTTTCTCTGCTTCCACCTTCAATCTCACGTCTCTTCATCGTGCAGTTCAAGTCATACTCACTGCTCAGATTCCCCAAAGCCTCCTATTCCTCTCAGACAGCTTACAAGATTGCTGATGTCATACAATTGTCCTCAACTGCCCTTCCTCAGCTTTCTGACTTCATTTATCCATCTCTTTGCTTCTCCACTCCAGCTGTTTCTCAAACATGCCAAGCATATTTCTGCTAAGGACCATTGCACTTGCTAGTTCCGCTGCCTAGAGAGTTCTCTCAGAGATATCTACACGGATTGCTGCCTCACATCTCTAAAATCATGGCTCAAATGTTCTTTTGTCACAGAGTCATCCCTCTGTATAAAATGTCAACTTCTCAAGGTCCTTCTTTACCTTCCACCTGCAATTTAATTTTTAACAGAGCATTAAAAATGATTTTAAACCTATTTGTTGTCTGTTTCCCTTTTCTAGGCTGGAAGATAATCGAGACAAAACAGGGATTTTTTTTTTTACTCATCTTTCTGTCTGCAATGTGTTGGAGCCTAAATCACTCAATCTGCTTGTCCAGTAGCATTGGTCTTGGGTTCAATTAGCCAATGACATTAGTGGAACTGAGTAAGCCATTGTGGCATCAGATTCATTCAGGTTTGCCAGACACATGTAGGAGACAGTGAGAGGACAGCATCAAGTGAGCCATTAGCAGGAGTTCCTGCAGCCCCACCATCCAGGAACCTCTTCCCAGCCTTCCCAGTGACAGCTCAGGGTTAGGGAAGAGACTGCATTGATAGGTGCCAGTACCACCCTTGTTCAGAAGGTCCATTCCCATAATGTTTGTTGTATTTGTGACAGAAGAAAGCCACACACAAAAAAATATATCCATGATAAGAGCCATAGACCCATGGCTTCCCACTAGATACTTATGGTCTACTCCTGTCTTCCCATGCATCATTTTTGCCAAAATGTTGTCTAGTAACATAACTGGTATTTCACATTTTCAGGTTAACAGTGTTGGATGGTTAACCCAAGGTGATTTTCTCATGGGTAGGGAGAAAGATTTATTTTAAAAAAAAATTGTTTTATACTGTGATGTCTAATAGGCACTCAACACCCATTTGCTGAATGAACAAATGAATGAATGAACTGATGAATTAGTGAGCATGATATAAGGGGAAAGAACTTCAAGACATAGTTAACATAATTAAAAGTCAAACTATAGACTAAAAAATATTTGCAAAACATAAATCTGATAAAGAACTTACATCTGAATATATAAACATTTACAAGTCAACAATAAGAAGTAAAAAAAAAAACAGTTTAAAACAGTAACAGATTTGCATAGACACTTAACCAAAGCAGATATACAAATGACAAATAAGCACATGAAAAGATTATTAGCCATACAAATTTAAATGACAAAGATGTCATTCCACACAATCATTAAAATAGCAAAAATTAAAAAGGCTACATCAAAATAAAAAGTTTTTGTACAGCAAAAGAACCATCAACAAAACAACTGTATGGGAGAACATATTTGCAAATGTTATCACTGATAAAGGTTTAATCTCTAACATCTACAGCCAACTTATACAACTTAACAAAAGGAAGATAAATGATCCAATAAAAAAATGGGCAACAGATCTAAATAGAACCTTTTCGAAAGATGATAGAAGGAAGACCAAGAGACACATGAAAATATGTTCAAAATCAGTAATTACCTGAGAGATGCAAATCAAAACGACAATGCGATACCATCTCACACCTGTCAGAATGGCAATCATCAACAAATCAACAAAGGACAAGTGTTGGCGAGGATGTAGAGAAAAAGGAACCCTTGTGCACTGTTGGTGGGAATGCAGACTGATACAGCCACTGTGGAGAACAGTATGGAGTTTCCGAAAAAAACTAAAAATGGATCTCCCATTTGACCCAGCAATCCCACTCTTAGGAATTTATCCTAAGAAATTACAAACACCAATCAGAAAGGATTTATGCACCCCTATGTTCATAGCAGCACAATTTACAATAGCTACAATGTGGAAACAGCTTAGGTGCCCATCAGCAGAAGAGTGGATCAGAAAACTGTGGTACATCTATAAATGGAATTCTATGCTGCCATTAAAAAGAAGGAACTCTTACCATTTGCAGCAACCTGGATGGAACTGGAGAGCCTTATGCTTAGTGAAATAAGCCAGTCAATGAAGGAGAAACACCACATGATCTCACTCATTTGTGGATAATAAAGAACATTGCAAACTGATGAACAAAAGGATAGATACAGAGGCAGTAAAGCATCAAACAGACTGTGAAATTATAGCAGGAAGATTAAAGAGAGGTGAGGTAGATAAGAGATCAATCAAAGGACTTGTATCTATTCATATGAACATAACCAATGAACATAGACACTGGGGGTTTGGGGTATGCCTGGGAGGGAGGGGGGGCAATGGGGAGATATGTATACATGTAACACAATTTTAAAAAATCAAAAAAAATTGTAAAAGTAAATTAAAAAAAGAAGCATAAAAGATTCAGGTATACAACCAAAATAAATAAATAAATAAAATAAAATAAAATGAAATACATTAGAAAAAAAAATAAAAAGCCTGACAATTGCAAGTTTTAGCGAGCATATAAGAAACTCTAAGACTCATGCATTGCTGACAGAAATGCAAAAGAGTACAGGCACTTTACAACATATTTTGGCAGTTTCTAAATATGTTTTACTTTTTAAATTTTTAATTGATTTCAGAGAGGGGGAGAAAGATAGAAACATCAATGATGAGATAGAATCAATGAATCCTGCATGGCCTCTACTAGGGATTGAGCCCAAAACCCAGCATGTGCCCTGATTGGGGACTCAAATTGTGATCTCCTGATTTGTGTGTCAGTGTTCAACCACTTAACTTCACTGGCCTGGTGGTAGTTTCTAATAAACTTAAAAATACAGTAACCACATGACCCAATAAGCTTACTTACTCCTAGTCTTCACTTAAGTGATATGAAAATATTTGTTCATACAAACATATGAAAATGTTTATAGCAGCTTTATAGACAATATTCTTTTTCTTTCTTTTTTTTAATATATTTTATGGATTTTTCACAGAGAGGAAGGGAGAGGGATAGAAAGTCAGAAACATCGATGAGAAAGAGACATCGATCAGCCGCCTCCTGCACACCCCACACTGGAGATATGCCCGCAAGCAAGGTACATGCCCCTGACTGGAATCGAACCCAAGACCTTTCAGTCCGCAGGCCGAGACTCTATCCACTGAGCCAATATTCTTGATAGTTTCAAACTAGAAACTAGCCAAATATTCTTGAATTCTTGACTAGAAACTAGACGATATTCTTGATAGTTTCAAACTAGAAACTAGCCAAATGTTTATCCATTGATGATTGGATAAAAAAATGTGATAAATCCATATAAAGGAATATTACTTAGAAATAAAAAAATGATGGAGGGCATTTAATAACCTGCATAAGTCTAAAAAATATTATGCTAAATGAAAGAAGCCAAATGCACAAGACAACATACTCTATTATTTCACTTTTATGACATTTTGGAAAAGGTACCATTGTAGTGATAGGAAGCAGATCAATAATTACAGGGGTTTGGGGTGGTGGGAGAAAACTGACTTATGAAGAGGCTCAAGGGAACTCTGGGTCCTGGAAATTCATTGAACATTCATTTATCACTATAAAGCAGACTTTAAGAAGATACGGAGAGTAACCTGTTAAAAGATCATGTTTCCTTCATAGGTTATAATTTGCATATTAAATAATATTATAAAGTAAGATGTAGTAAATTTTAAATTCTTTAATACTCTGGTTATAGGAATTTTTCTATAATGAATAGTTTTGCCCAATAATTGCTTTCACTGTTTACGGTCCAACTAATTTTCACTCACTAAAGATATGGGCTTTTGTATAAGGCAAAGAAAGGAAATAAGAGAATCTGGATTATTTGAAATTTAATTTTCTAATAATCAAAAAATAGCCTAATTACTTTAAAGAGGAAACACTCATTGTTCCTTATGCCTTATGAACTAAGGAATATAGTCTCCTAAATGTTTATTTCTGAGTACAGTTTAATGTAATTTGTTAGACGTAAAGATATATCAATCTCATGATTGATACTTTACAAAGGGAGGCATCCAAATATGCATTCAACAATCCCCATCCATAAATTTATTTTAATTGTATTTAAGTTATTCTGCCTGACATCTGATTTCTCAGAAAGGAGATGCAATAAAAAGTTTTATTCTTTCCATATTGAGCATAGTGCTTTCTTATTTATAATAAAATATTTACTATGTAATAATATAGGTTGTCCCAAAAATATATACACATACTTTGTAGAAGTGTACTCTTAATCAAATTAAATTTCCAGAAAAAGTTGAAACAATTATTAAAGAATACTATAATAGAGAAAAATACATCAATCATAGGTGTGCAGACAGATGGCTTTTCAGAAACTAACTCTACTTGTAACCAGTGATTACCCAAACTCTCCAAGTCACTATGCCTCTGCAAGAGGAAATCACTTTTTGCAGCATAGATTCGGTTTGCCTGGTTTGAACTTTATACAAATAGAATCACCTAATATGATGCATTCTTTTGCGTACAGCTTCTTTCACTCAATATTATGTTTTTTATTATTCATTCCTGTGTGCATCTGTAATTTGCTTCTTTTATTGTGTTTACAGTCCACCATGGAAAAAGAGCACAATTTATTTATTCATTCAGCTGTTATGGTCACTGGAGTAGTTTTTAGTTTTGTGCAATTATAAATAGCACCACTAAGAACATTCTTTTCTGTATCTTTTGGCTGATATATTCATGAAGCTCTGTTGGGTATGTGCACAATTGCTAGGTTATAAGGTAGGTTCAGTTCAGTAAATACCACTAAGAGTTCTCAAAATGATTGTATCAATTTACATCCCTATCAGCAGTATATAAAAATCCTGCTGTTCCATAGTCTTGCTAAAAATTATTATTTTCTGCCTCAAAAATTTAGACATTATAGTAATACCCTCAATGATAAAAATGTAATTTTCAAGTTTAGACATTATAGACGAGCTTTATTAAATTGTGGTTTTAATGTGTATTTTTCTGATACCTAATAAAGCTGAATACATATTTTATACTCTTATTGGCCATTTGGCTATTATTAGTCATGAAATACAAGTCCAAAATTTTTGTTTATTTTATTTTGGGTTGTATTCCTTATCTTCTTTTTTTAATGTATTGATTTTAGGAGTTCTGAACAGGAGTCCTTTGTTGTATATATGTACTAAAATATCCTTCTTTCCATAAGATTTTATGTATCAAAGAATATTCAGAAAACTTTATTTCTCACGTGTTATGATAATACTCTATGGTTAAAAAGTTCATTACTTAATAGCTATTAGTGCAGCTCTGATTTTTGCAGTGCAAAACCAGCCGTAAACAAACAA
Source organism: Lasiurus borealis (assembly GCA_004026805.1). NCBI lineage: Eukaryota > Metazoa > Chordata > Mammalia > Chiroptera > Vespertilionidae > Lasiurus > Lasiurus borealis. The sequence continues at coordinate 19,957 of PVJN01015533.1, read as the reverse complement.
TATGTAAACAAATGTGTGTCAGGACTTGGCCTATAGCTGGACAGATTTACTCAACCAGACAAGGCAAGATAGAGGAAAAAGAGGAGTAAGATGGTAGCTATAATGTCAAATATTTTAGTATACATGAAGTATACATGGACCAAATGTCCCAGTTAAATTTTTTTTTCTATTCTAGGGAAAACGCACTAGCACCAGGATTGTCAGATTGCATTAAAAAGAAACAAATGACTAATACTATAAGGCACAAAAAAGTTGAAATCAAGAGGACAGAAAATTATTCCATGGAAGCACCAACAAAAGAAAGCTTGCAGAACTATACTAATAAAAGACAATGCAGACTTTAAGACAAAAATTACTAAAAATAACAAGTGGCACTTCAAATGGCAAAAGACACTCCACCAGGAATGAACAACACTCCTAAATTTATAAACATAAGTTTCCAAAATACCAGAGTCAAACAAAAAATACAGGTAAAACCAGAGTCATAGAAGAATTTAACATACCCAACTCAGTAACTTATACAACAGAAAAGATAATCAGTAGAGATGTAGAAATCTAGGACAACTGATTAACTCTAGTAGGCAAAACACACTACTAGGACATAGCACTAACTTCGTGTATTACACACATTCTTTTTAAGTTCACATGGAATACTTAACACGATCATATATGTATCTGGACTGTAAAGGAAGTCACAACTTTTCCAAGTGTTAAATCACAGTATATTCTCTGATCACAGTGCAATTGAGAAATGAATAACAAAATTACAATGAGAAAATCCCTAATACTTAGAAAATAAGTACTGCACTTCTTTTTTTCCCTTTAGAAACCGTATTTACCTCATCACCCTTATCTATATTTTCTGTTTAAGAAGAACAGGTGAAGGCCACCAGTGTTGGTTCCTACCTATAAGCTGCGGACCAGTCTTCCGAAGAGACCTGCTGACCGGGCACAGGTCCCCTGGGTGCCTACAGACCAGCCTGCGACCCTGGGTTCAGCAGCTGGAGCACTTTTCCAGCTTCTCCAGGGTCTCTGTGGAAGTGGAGAGGAGGCGTGACTTCCTGTGCGTGTTCATGCGGGATCTTGGCTTTGGGCCTGATGCACACCTGCGAGCCACCGAGCGAGCTCCCTTGTTGTTGCAAGGGATGGCCACGTTCCCTGGGGCCAGTAACCGTGGGAAGTTGCAGCTCCTGGAAGGCTACTGGGGTCTGGTTAGTGGAGGTCCAAGGAGTGAAGCGACCAGCTTTGGCTATGGCTCCTGTGGCAGAGGTCACACAGTTCGCTGGGCGTCGCTCCTAGAGGATATGACACTGACATCAGCCAGGTCTTCAAGAGCAGCAATGGCACGAGCGGCCGAAGAAGCCCTTCTCAGGTTCTCTCTGAATATCTGAGGCAGATGATATCACTTTTTCTTTTGTAATTGTACTGTGCCACTTGGTGGTCAAGGTTAGTGGCACTGTTTCTGCTGCTAGGAATTAGAGGACACCCTCCTCCTTCATTTGCAGGACATTAAGGGCTCAGGACATTGTTTCACTGTGAATTGTGAAGGAAACCCAGACAATGTCATATGAATTCCTCTCTGGGTGGAGCAGGAAAAGCAATAATTCATTTCTAAATAACCCATGTATCAAAGGGGGGATCAAAATAAAAATTTAAATACCTAAAAGTAAAGGATAATAAAAATGTAACATCAAAACTTGTGGGATTCAGCCAAAGGGATGTTTATAATCTTAAATACACATGTTAGAAGAAAAAAAAATCTGAAATTTTATCATGTAGGCAGCCATTCAAAAGTTAGCATAAAAAACAGCAAATTAAACTCAAAGAATGTTGAAGGGAGGAAATATATTAAGAACGGAAATTAAAGAAAGTGTAAACATATACCAGAGCAAATCAGTACTACTAATATGGATAAATATCTAGCAAAACTGACCAAGAAGAAAATTATAGTAGATAAAAGTCATCAACAGCAAAATGATATGCATAAATTTATGTCAATAAATTTGAAAACTTAGATGAAATATATAAACTGTATAGGAGAAAATAGAAAATCTAAATAGATATTTAAATAAAATGGAAACAACAAAATACTTCCACAAAGAAAATTCCAGGCAGAAGGACTCACTAATAAAATCTTCCAGACATCAAAGTAAGTCTCATTAACATCTTTAAAAAAATCTTCCCAAAAAGAGAGAAAAAAAGAAAACCATATAGTTAATTTTATGGTCATTGTAACTCTATTTCAAAAACTGGAAACATATAGTCCAATTTATCTCATATACATAGTTGCAGAAATTCTCCCTAAAATAACTCAACAACTTTAAGTTTATTCTAGGAAGGAAAGCAATGCCATTTTAACATCTAAAACTTAATTCCACCCTTCAATAGCAAAAAGAGGAAAAATACCATAATCTTGACAGATGCAGAAAAATCATTTGATAAAATCTAAAACCTATTTTATTGTTGTTAATCTTCACTCATAGATATTTTTCCATTGAATTTTAGAGAGTGAAAGGGAGTGGGAGAGACACACAGAGAGAAAAATTGATGTGAGAGAGACACATAGATTAGTTGCTTCTAGAAAGTGGACCAGGGCCAGGGATGTGCCCTTTACCAAAATCAAACCTGAGATTCTTCAGTCCATGGGATGACTCTCTATCCACTGAGCCAAAGTGGCTAGGGCATCCAATACCTATTTTTGATAAAAAATAAATAAATCCCTTAGGAAACTAGGGTTCACTGGAAATTTCCTTAATGTACAAAAAACAAACAAACAAATAAAAAACAACAAAAACAACAACAACAAAATAACACTCTTTATGGTAAAATGATAAAAGCTTTCCCCCTATATTGAGAAGGAGAAAACAATGCCTAATATCACCATCCAACACTTCACTGGAGATGGTACCCCAGGCTACCCAGCCAGCTCTCAGAAACTGGCATACTTCAGTACCTAGCAATGGCTCTGGTCGCTGATGTTGCTAAAACTGCATCTACTGGGAACAGCACTCGTCTGTACTTCAGGGGTTGGCTTACACTGACATTGGCCTGTGTCTTTTATTGCCCCGTGTTTTCTATTTAACCTCCTATTTCATGTCAGTTCACCTGTACTACCATTAATTCACTCTTCATGCATTTCACAAACCCCATTGAAAAGAAGATTCACACCATCACATTGGAACACCATTGGACATTATCTTGAAAGGCAGAACATTTGCACACAATATAACCCAGCAATTTCACTCCTAGATATTTCCTGGAGAAAATGTTGTACCTATGGACCAGAGGCAATTAGAAGAAAGCACAGAGCATGGTGTTGTTTTTTTTCCTATTATAAATAATAGTTTTTTGGCCTGGCCGGTGTGTCTCAGTGGTTGAATGTCTATCTATGAACCAGGAGATCATAGTTCGATTCCTGGTGAGGGCACATGCCCAAATTGTGACTCAATCCCCAGTGTGAGGCGTGCAGGAGGAGCCAATCAGTGATTCTCTCTCATCCTTGATGTTTCTATCTCTCTCTTCCTCTCCCTTTCTCTCTGAAATCAATAAAAAAACAATATCCTAGAAAAACAGAATTGATTAATAAATTGTGGAAGATTAATCAATAAGTGCATTATTATGAAAAAAGTAAAATAACACAAGTAAACCATGCTTCATGTACAAACAACTGTTTATTCCTGTATTATTACTTATTACTATATTATTTTCCATACAAACAACCATAAACTTACTTTCACCCCACCCTTTACATGCTATATATATATATATATATATATATATATATATATATATACACACACCAAATTGCCAAGTCTTTTATTACACATGATAATAAATAGAGGATAAAAGTTGTGCAGTGGTGAGCGGTGATTATTTTGCTATGGAGTACAGAGGCACCTACATTACATGATGGCTGATCAGGTGCTTTGTATTCATTGTTATCTAACAGATAAAGCTCATCTAAATGCTTTAAACCGACCAGCTGTTGCTTCTTCCTTCTCTGATAACACACATCCAAAAAAGACAGAAGAAATTTACAAGAGTTGTTGAGCTCTTGGCAGACCTCTGTGATCAGATGATATCCTAGGTTTGTAGCCACCCTATGGATGAACTTTCTTTGGGCCGGATATCCAACTCTGCTCCAGGCGGCAGTGCGTTTCTTACATGCACTGAGCTGAGGAAGCCTGTGGATGTGGTGGCATTCTACGGTGTCTCTAGGAGAGAGAGAGAATGCCACGGGTAGCAGCTTGTTTAGTTTGTCCAGCACACAGAACGAGTCATCTAGCAAAGCTTAAGGGACAAAGTTCTAAACAGACTGCCCCTTTCACCAGAAGGCAATTTAAATCTCAACAGAATGTTTCTTGCACTTTAGAGCTCTCACTCACTTGGAACACACGTTTTATAAAAGTTTTTCTGGCCTTACAATTTTATAGTACCTGAAAGCAAGGGTTCACTGATGTAACATTTGTTTTTATTCCTGGGACCATTCTGGAGATTTAATCCACAGCTGCAACTGATACCTTGCCTTAGTCAAAATTCTTTGTCTTTAGGATAAAATTGCTCACATATGTGACTAAGCAAGCTTGAGTCCCAACAGTAATTTAGCAAAAATTTAACAGAACTTAGTTTTTGTAGAAAAAAGCAATTCAGGAAAATCATTTGGCTTTGCTTTTGCTCAGCAAATTATTGTGTTACTGATTTTGCATTAGCTAGAAAAAACACCTTCAAAACAAAGAAGAAAATTCATTTTTCTTATATTTATGAATATTTCAGAGTTTTTAGGTTAATATAAAAACACCTCAAACATTCAAGAAAAAAGTAGGTGGCTCAATTAAACAAATCATTATTTGTTTCTGAAAGTCTATACATTCCAACTTTTGTAATTAAGAATAAAGAAAAAGTCACAGCTTGATCAGTGGGGCTCAGTGGTTGAGCATCAACTAATGATCCAGGTGGTGACAGTTCGATTCCCAGTAAGGGCACATGCCTGGATTTGGGAGCTTGATCCCCAATATGGGGCATGCAGGAGGCAGCCTACCAATGATTCTCTCTCATCATTGATGTTTTTATCTCTCTCTCCCTTTCCCTTCTCCTTTGAAATCAATAAAATATATATTTTAAAAAAGAAAGAAAGTCACATAGCTGTTAAAAATGTTCTGGATAAAATGAAAATTTTAGAATTTTAGAATCTCAAACTTCGAGATAACTGGTCATTAGAATCAGCTGTACTTATCACTTGGCAAAATATTTTAACCTCAACTGGCTTTACCCAATTATAAATATTTTAGTTTTGTACATGACTTAAAATCTGCAGTGTGGATTGTTACTAAAAGTTCTAGTTACTTTAAAACTTTCTTGAAGATGTGACTTTGAGCTTTTACTTTGCCGATCTATCTAGTTTCGTCTCTTGCCACTCCCTTTTGTGAATTTAATGTTCCTTCTCTATGAACTGCCCTATATTTCTGAATTCACTATGCTCTCTCACACTCCGATGCTAAGCCTCAGCATGCTCTTCTCTGACACGGATGCCGCCCCCACCCCCTCCATGTGTATCCTGCATACCTGGCAATATCCTATTAATGCTTCAAATTTTAACCCAAATAGCATTTTCTGTGTGCAGCTGTTAGTGTTATTTCCTTTATAGCAAGTATGCTCATCCAGTACTCTCCACAGGAGCAGAAATTTTTGGTATTTTGATATAATTCTCTCTCCCAGTGTCTAAAATACTGCTAGGTATACAGCATTTGCTCAATACTGCTAGGTATACACATTCAATGCATGTTTATTGAGCATATACTGTATACCTAGCAGTATTTTAGGCACTGGGAGAGAGAACTACATAAAAATACCAAAAAGTTCTGCTCTTGTAGAGATGGATTATCCTGTGATTGTTCATTTGCCCTCTGTCTCCCCAGTGGTCTGTATTAAACTTGAGGGCAGAGGTCTTATGTTTGTGTCCTTGGCACCATGCATAGGGCCTGACTAATAGCAGGAACCGAACAACAATTTATGACTAAGAAATAACCTTATACTTTCTTTCAAATGAGAAATTGAACCAAGGAGAAATGTCATAGGTGTCAAAGGACAGACTCCTTTTCAAAATGGTTGTTTCAAGTTTTCCTTTGAACATGAAGGTAATGAAATAATCCATTGGCCTTGTACCCTAAAGCTATATCTACATGATGTTTCTTTCTTTCTTCCTTTGCACTTATATTATTTACCTCTGCTCCTGAGTAATTCAAGTATCATGATGCTATTTCTAGGAAGAAGTGTAGCTTCTAAGCAGAGGTGGTACCAGGAACATTGTGAGGGAACAAAAATCCCATCTTGCCTGACTTCAAACTCCTTTTTATTCCAGACAAACACTCTTTTAAAAATTCAGCATACTCTCTGCTCCATAGTTAAACTTGCTTTCAGGGAAGGCTCTGCCATTATGAGATTAGGTGATTATTTACAATCTGAGTGAGAATATGTGAATATATAAAACTATATTACCTTTTCCACTGAATTTATATTGATTCTAATGGACAAATGGAATGCTGTGATTCTAAGAGAATTTTAAGTAATGAGATATATTTTTGATAATAAGTATTCTCCCTACTTCCCTGAAACCATAAAAGATATATGCTTATGGCATATTCTTCTATTTGTTTTTGGTGGCCATCCTTGGCAAATTCAAATATGAGTTGGTGGCTGGTGTTACTTAAAAATAAGGAGCTGAAAAAGCATGGGCCATCCTGAAACATACAGACAAACACACAAGTAGATTGGAGGTTTGACCTGGCCTGTCTGGCTCAGTTGAGCATTGTCCTATGCCCCAGGAGGTTGCTGGTCCAATTCCTGGTCGCACATACCTGGGTTGCCAGCTCAATATGCAGTAGGGGGTGTGCAGGAGGCAGTAGATCAATGTTTCTCTCTCAGAGATGTTTCTGTCTCCCTCTCCCTCTCCCTTCCTCTTTTTGAAATCAATAAAAACAAACAAAACAAGACTGAAAGTTTGGATGGAGTCATTGTGTAACCACTTGAAGAGAGAGGCTGGGCAGTGGTGGTGAAAATGGGTTCTATAATGCTCTCTTTCTAGGAAGACATACACAGGTTTGATTCTCTGAAAGGATTCTAAATATCTTTAAAGCAGAAAGTGTCTCTCCTTGAACAAAACTACTGTGGTTTTATTGTTTCCAAGTTTTAGACTGTAATGGTTCTCTATTCAGGGCACAAATTACTTAAAGGAAATGACCATAAAATCCTTTCAGTTTTTTTCCTTGCTAATGTAGTTTTAGTTTGTTCAATCCACTGCACTGCAGCTTATGACCAAAATCATTATGGAGCTCCTACCACATAAAATAGTCGCTATTAAAATCATACCTGTGGAGCTCCTGAGATAACTTTGTTTTCTTTCTGTGTTAGAAATATTATTTTATTCTCTGGGTTCTCTATGTTTTACTAGAAAAAAGTACACTGCTATCAAATATTGAAAAGTACATAAAAATATGTTTTGATTCATCTAGTGCTACTGTCTACTACTCATTACATAGAAAGGATTATTTTAGTATCCTTTTACCTTAAAAAAATTGAAAATCAACATTTAATTCTGTCATTTATTCAACTAACATATATTGAGCACCCACCATATATGTGCTAGAGTCTTAGTTCTCTTCTGGATATTCAAGAGTAAACAAAATAGTCACTTTCCTACTCTCTTGGAGCTTACAATCAGGAGGCAGATAATACATAAGAAAAACAAAAACAAATAAAATCTCACAAAAAATAAACACGTTATAATAAATAATATGAAGAATATGAAAAAGCGAAAAGATTATAGTTGGTCTGAATTTATATTGAAATCATATAAATACAATCAAGGAAACCTTTACTTAAAACCCCCAAGTGACTCCCTGTCACATTTAAAATTGTACCCATGAACCAGGAGGTCATGGTTCAATTCCAAGTCAGAGTAAATGCGTGGGGTTACAAGTTCAATTCCCAATGGAGGACATGCAGGAGACAACTCATCAATAATTCTCTCTCATCATTGATGTTTCTACCTTTCTCTTTATATCTCTCTTTCTCTCTCTCTCTTCTTCTCTCTCTCTCTTTCCCATCCTCTTTGAAATCAATACAAATGTATTTTTTAAAAAGAAATAAAATAAAATCATGGACATGGACAATAGTGTGGAGATGGAGGGAGGGAAGTCATAGAAGGGATAAATGGTGATGGGAAGATTCAATTAAAATTTTAAAAAAGGAGAAGAAAAGAGGACCTATAGCTAAGACTACTTTACTCAGCAAGGCTATCATTTAAAATTGGAGGAGTAATAAAGAGTTTCCCAGACAAGGAAAAGCTAAAGGAGTTTGTTACCACCAAATCAGTATTTCAAGAAATGTTAAAGAACCTGCTTTAAAAGTAAATTTAAAAAATCAAATTCAAAGTGTATGCTGAGATGTTCAAAATACTACATGGTTTTGTAGCTACCTGTCCAAACTCCATTTGCAACCATTTTCTCCCTCACATACTTTATTCATATGGTCTTCTTGCTGTTGCTCAGCGCTCCAAACTTGCTTCTGCTTTGGGGCTCAGGCTCTGTGATTTTCTTGGCTCCTCCCTTGATTTTTTTTGACTGGCTTCATGATAATCAGATCTCAGCATAATAGAACCTCTTCAGAAAGCCTTTCCCTGGTTATCCAATTTAAATAGCTCTTTACTTCCACCTACCTTCTCACCATTACATCACCTGTTTGCTCTTCATTGATCTTAGAGCTATTTGACATTTCTGAGTATGGTGTGTGTGTACAGTGTGTCCTTTGTTTACTTACTTATTTTTGGTCTCTCTCACTGTAAGGGAGGCTTCTTGAGACCAAATGTGAGACCACAACAGTGACTCCAGGACCTAGATTAATGTTTGGCATGTGATTGTTTTTATTTCTTTGTCTAGATCCATCTCTGAGTCTATATGCTAAGTGTAGCCAAACTCAATTCAGGGATTTCTGTACAGCTTGAATCAATAACCAGGTAGGAGATTCAGCTATGATTGATATCTATAGAGAAATCTTAATCACATGCACACATTTCAAGAAAACAAAATTGAGTGTAGAGTCACAGAACAGTTAAGTCCACTTAGGGGAAATTTTTTTCTAAAGCAGCAGAAATATACCTTGGTTGAGACATATGTTCAAATTGCATTTTTCAAAAAGAACACATATTTTTACTCAAAAACACCTGCAAATGGCCCTTTTTAAAGTCCTAGTGTGTTGTTCCACAATAGAGGAAGAAGTTGCTTCATAGCTTCATCTAACGATACAGGAAGATATTTTACAAAAAAATTCCTGGTGCTCAGCCCTCAGTTAAAACAAAGCATTTCCTCTGAAAAACTACTTCTTCCTTTATGGAGTAGTTGAAATTAAAAGAAAGAACAACAACAATAAATGTTGCATTTTAATTGTAAAGGCATTAGAGTTAGTGGTGGTTTCCTTAATATTATGTAAGAATAGCTAAACTACATTTGCTAACGTTTTACTGGAGTATCAGCACACCTGTCATGGGCCTGAAATTTACTGAAATCAAAACAAATTTGAAACTAATTTTTTAAGAGGAATACAGTTCCTCTGATATCCTTACTGTTTTACTTGGTCTCCACATTGCATTTTTAGAAGACTGAGGAAGAGACAGTGGGTTAGCATCTACAAAAAGTAAAACAGCCATATCCAAATAAAATCAGAATAGAAAATAAAGGAGAAAAAATCCCTTATAATTAAAAATCTTTTTTCCATTTTTTTCTTTATTGGTTAAGGTATTACATATGTGTCCTTATTCCTCCATTGCCCCCACACACACTGCTCCACTCATGCCCTCAACCCCCTGTTGTCTGTGTCCATTGGTTAGCTTATATGCATGCATACAAGTCCTTTGATTGATCTCTATAAATCAAAATCTTAATAGATAACTTGCTACATACCTATGACTAACTGGTAGAAGGGACTTTAGGGTAATTTTTATATAAAACTAAAAACTGGTACCTGTGGGAGCTCTTCCTCCATGTGACCTCTAATAGACATTTCTAGTTCCCTCTTTTAAAAGAAGAAAGACTCAAAAAGTTTCAACCTTCCCTCTAACTGGTAGAAGGGACCCTAAAGTCCCTTCTAAAGTCTCAATGCAGTTGCTCCTGTAAAGAGTACGCTTACTCATTACACAGTGTGGCTGCTTGCTTTGTCTTGAATGTTGTCATTTGGGGGCTGGGTGGACAAGGCTCTGTGACCTCTGTGATGAAGCAACTTTGCATGTAGTTGATCACCTTTGTGGTGATTGGGGAGATGGAGAGGAGACTGAGGTGCTGAAGCATGACAAGATGCTGAAAGAGTTTTCCACGTAACAGATGTGTTTTTAAAGTATTGGGAATTTCCACACTTGGGCTTATTCTCATAAAATTTTTATTTAACAAAGACCTTGGTTACATAATAAAAAGGAATAATTTTTCTTACTGCAAGATAGTATGGCATCCGCATTCTAGCTTCGAAGGTACTTGAAATAGATATTTTATTTTTTCTTCCTAAATAAGACTTTTCTGGTAACAACTGGGAATGTATTCAGGGGAAATAAGTTGTAATGGGGATCTTTCTCCTTTTTCTCCAGATAATATCCATCTCCTATCTATGAATTGACAAATTTGATCATCTAAAGAGAGGTTTATTGCTAATGATTCTGGCTCATCAAGTTCCATAGGGATGTTAAAATTGCCCTTTTCTTCTTCTTCACCATATAGAAGACAAACATGTCAACGAAAGACTACTTTTGACTGCTGACAGACAAAGCAGATCTGATATGGGGAATCCTTCTCAAGCGTCAATATATAAAAATTACAAATATAACAGCAATACTCCCCTACCCAACCCTTAACTGTGTACTTGAACTCCAAAGAAAGTGGAAGCTTTAGGCAAATTGATGCAGAGGGAATTCAAACTCAGGTGTCTCTGTGTCTGCAAAGGCTGGAGCTGGACTCTCCAATCGACTCAAGGCACCAAGGCAAAGAATTCACACAAAGTTAGGCTAGATTTGTGAAACCCACAAGTTGCTCTGTAGGATTCTCCAACATCTCAAAGAGCATTGGCTTCCCCTGGGAAATGAGCTTCTCCCCACAAATAGTTAAAAATGACAAACAGGCAGAAACAAGTGAAATGAAAGAATCAGAGAATGCATTAAATAGGAGAATTTGAGTGGCCAAGACCGGTTTGGCTCAGTGGATAGAGCGTCGGCTTGCAGACTGAAAGGTCCCAGGTTTGATTCCGGTCGGGGGTATGTACCTTGCTTGTGGGCACATCTCCACTGTGGGGCGTGCAGGAGGCGACTGATCGATGTCTCTCTCTCATTGACGTTTCTGACTTTCTATCTCTCTCTCTTCCTCTCTGTAAAAAAATCAATAAAATGTATTTTTTAAAAAAGAGAGAATTTGGGTGCATAATATAGATATATAAAAAAGAACAGATTTGAAAACAAACCAAAAAAGAATGTTTTGAGAATAGAAAAACTTGCAGAATCTGAAGTTTTAAAAGTGTAACTAAAAGAGTGAACAATGTATCAACAGAATAAACTGGTGAATATAATAGAATCGGGAGCACAGAAAGGGAGTGGACTGATAATTCTCAGGGGGAAAGGGGGGAGGGGTGTACAGGGAGAGACTGGACAAAAATCATACACCTATGGATGAGGTCAATGGGAGGGAACTAAGGGCAGAGGGAGGGGTGGGAGCTGGGTGGAGGGGTGCTATTGAGGGGAAAAAAGAGAAACAAATGTAATAATCTGAATAATAAAGATTTAATTTAAAAAAAGAGTGAACAATGTATTCTTTGAATAAAAAAAAGTTAATTGAAAAATAGTTGAAAAAAAGGCAGAATAAAATTCAACATAGATTAAGAGATGAAAATATTTTTTAAAAAGATGCTTAGATCAATAGAGGATAAATTTAAAAATCTACATATGGTGATAAAATTTCAGGAAAAAAAGAAGAAATATTAAACATGATAATGACTCAGAACTTCCTAGAATTGAAGACAGTTCTCAGGTTGAAAGAGTACACCAAGATCTCTCAGGAAAGAGAAAAATAAATTACACCTAGAAAAACCACAGCAAAATTGCAGAATATCAAATAAGAAGAGAGCTACTTAGTTCACTAGAGAGAAATACCAGATAAGTTACAAAGGAAGGATGATTAGAAGTTATAAAGGCAACAGATTTCTTAGAAGGTACAAGCAATGCCACAAAACAGTGAAATAATAGTTTCAATGTTATTATGTAAAGCCATGATCAATCTAGAATTCTATACAGCCAAACTATAACCTGAGAAAGCAAAATTAAAATATTTTAAACTATTGAAAACTGAAGGGACATGTTTCCTAGGGATAAATTGGATTATTTCAAATGTCCATCTGTCATTAGTACTAACATTCTGATTTGGAAGTTTAAGTATTGGGAGTTAGATCTTGAACAAAAAAAGTGGACAGATATGGATCTGATCGACTGATGCTAACTATCTATTATTCCCTTTTTGATGTGCCTTCCAGAATGAAGAGATTGAAGGAGCATAAGATGATTTCCCAGGCTCCTTACAGTTAGATTCCAGCAATAATTTAGGCTCAGTCAATTAGATGCATTCACATGATATCTGCATTTGCTGTTTTTTTGCTGCTTCTGTTGGCAAGCAAAGGGGTGGAAATTTCTTCCATTTCCTGAAGTGTTAGCAGAGACCCAAGGGACCATGACTTATTTTTTTGTCCATATTGAGAAGCAGTGTGGAGAGCATCTGTTTTGGGGATGCAGTTTGGAGTCATTTGGTTGTTGAGATAATAGTAGTAGAAGGGATTTTGTTTGTGGTATCTTCTTGTATGTGGTCTTTTCCTCACTGTGGTGACAGATTATACTAGTAGCTGTGAAAAGATAGTTCTGAAGCAAGTGTCATTTTTCTTTTTTAGTCCTCATGCAAGGATATTTTTTCTATTGATTTTTTTTTTTCAGAGAGTGTGGAAAGGTATGTGGAAGGGGGAGGTGGAGAGACACATCAATTGATGCAGAGGGAATTCAAACTCAGGTCAACAATAATTTAGGCTCAGTCAATCAGATGCATTCACATGATATCTGCATTTGCTGTTTTTTTTGCTGTTTCTGTTGGCAAGCAAACATCAATTGGTTGCTTTCAGCACACGCCCAACACGGGGCAGGGAACAAGTCCAAATGAAAGGTCAATGTAAATAGCCATCTCAGACGGTGGATAAAGAAAAATTAAATTTATTTAAGGAAAGGGGATGGGGGAGGAGATATCCAAGCTGAAGGGCTGCACAGCACTGAGCCAAGGGGACAGTGGGTTGATGAAGGTAGCACCCAGGAGTTGCGGTGTTATCCTTATATGCAGCCGCTGGCTGGAAGCTCTTGTCATCAGTGGGTCTAGGGGGCTGAACTTGTAGGCGTGGAAGCAGATGAAATGCAGATGTGCAATCAGATGTCTTTGGGACAGTTTCAATTCCTTATATGGTCTGACTCCTGGTGTCCAGCAAGTTTTTCCTAGTCTTTGTCCTCCTTTGTCAGGAAGCTTACAAATGACTGTTAAGGATTATATTGCTATATAGTCCTAACACCAAAACTTTTCCCAGAGTTTCAAATATATAAATCCCTAATCCTTCCAAGGTATCTTCTTAGCGGTCCATATTATGTTAGAAGAATTCTGTTAGTGGACCAGTTCTATTACTAGTGAAATGACAAGACCTCAGTTCTTGTCTTTTTTAAGGACATATTTAAATCAAGAACAAAGTGTAGCAAAGTAAGAATTTATAGGACACAGCAAAAATAGACTTAGGACAGTGAAATAAGGAAGGGCATAGAAGTAACAGGAGAGCCTAGGTGGGCTGCTTTGGCTCACTGAGAAGTCAGAGAAAAGGGGGACTTGGAGACAGGTTCAGCAGGTTAACTGGGAGGCGCTGCTGCTGCCCATTGCTCCTCTGGTTGCAAGTTTCATGGCATTCCTTAGAGGGAAGAAAGGGAAAAGGAATAGTAAAGGTGTGCTCCCCTTGGGGAGAGCGTGCCCTGGGTCCTTCATCCTGAGCATATTTATCTCTCATGCAGGTAGAAATCTTAGGGGAGAGTCTTAGTAGAATGTTCCTCAGCTTTCCAGGTATGTTCTTTGAGGTTTGTGGTCTCCACTGATGGGTCATACCCAGGGCAGGGGGTCATTAGTCAATGCAGCTGTTCCTGAGACTGCCATGGTGTCATTTGTTTGGTTTTGCTGCTTTTCTGGGCTTGGAGCTGAAATACAACTGAGGCCTAGATACTATCTTCAGGGAGGAAAAGGTCAGGGGGTCTAAACTGCATGACCAGGGATAAGAAAGATCAGGGGTCCAAACCTGTAGTAAGCTAGAGGAATACAGGCTCTTGTTTCACCAGTTCTCCCCCTTGCTGGGCATATAGGGCTTTCTGTCTGGTGAGTCTCTGTACCTGGCCTTATGTCTATCTAATTGCCTATATCTGCTTATGTCTATCTAATTGCCTATAACAGTTCCAGGAGTACTTGTACTATTCTCAGGAAATTCTCAGGAGTTATATTTGAGGCACTTGCTGTGAATTAAACTACTACTATCTCTTTTTAAGGTAATAAAATGAGTAAGTAAAAAAGTGATTTGGCCTGGAACATACATACTGTATTAAGAAGCACCAAGACACTGCTTGGCCCAGATTACCACTTTGCTCCTGAGACACACTGTGGCTTCTCTTGTAAGTATAGGGTGTGGTTATATCCTGTAACAACAGATACCTGGCCTTTTATAGAGGAAGTAGCCAACATTTGTGCTTTCTATCTAATACAGAGAAATGTGCAGGAGCAGCATTGATCTCTAGGTCAATGTGGTTGAGTATTTATGTTTGGGACTTCTATTTAATTTTGTACCAAAAAAGGTATTATTTGTGATATCTGGTTTGACCTGTATATTTTAATTAATTTTAAAGTCATTGTCTCTTTTTCTCTCTGGGCAAGGTTGCAGTTTGCCGTGCACACAGATTCTTCTAAAAGCTGAACATTATTGAATTGAGTCCTCCAGGGACTGAAGAAGTCTGTAAATTTCCAGCTTCTTGGATTGCAAAGAATGGCAACACAGTGGAGAACCTGTGGCTGACCTGTGCTTCCACCTTGACCCTATGATATGACTCTCTTTTCTCAAAATATAATCTGCATTTTCCAGACTCCTCCCCCCCTTTTTATACAGCTTTTTCTGTCTACATAGTTGTAAATAAAAGGTGTATCCATGGCACATCGCCCAGTGAGAATTAATCTTTTCTTTCTTATGTTTTCCCCCCCATAGTTTTATTATTTGTCTCTGTTATATTCATATTAATTTTGAATATATCTTTTTTCCCCTCTTCATCTCCTCTCTCTAAATTTGAATGCCTAAAAGGTAGAGTCTATGTGTTATTTGTATGACCCTTTACACAGAGCCTGAGGACAGGTTTGCCCCACAAAGGATCAGTAGATTAAACTGGTATAAGGAGCACATGGTCACACATTAAAAAAGATTAGTTCTTCCCCCATCCATGTGAGTGTGCAGTGACCTGCTTCCTTCCCTGAATACATGGGTACATGGTCACTTCTTTCTGGCAAATCTCATTGTTTTAACCCAGTGCTTAGAATACTGTCTGGCTCTGTAAAAACTAAACTTGCAATCACTATTTGTTGAATATTTTAAAAATTAAACTCTAGTCTTTACTATTAGTTTTTCACTTTTGACAGACATTTAAATCTATTTTAAAGAAATACTTTCTTCCCTTGAATTTCAAATATAACCACTGGAAGGCTACAGAAATCCTGAATAATGATTTTAAGAATACAACACTTACATGAAGATGCTATGTATTGGGGGCTGGATTAATAGGGTCTGAGTTGATGAGATTTTGGATAATTTTGAAATTCTGATAATGTCATTGTTGCCAAAAAGTTAGAAAAAGTACATAAAAATTTATATTCCCATTCACATTCTTTAACTGTTAGTGTTCTATAACAGTTGCTGTGCCATGATTTTTTCCTTTTTCTCTATATGTGTATGTATATGCATGTGTGTATGCATTTATACAGGATGGGGTAAAAGTAGCTTTTCAATTGTATAGGAAATCTCTCTATATAAAACCCTAATAAACAAATAGATTGAACATTAGACAGTTGAACAACTGGTCGCTATGACATGCACTGAGCACCAGGAGGCATGCGCTGAACATGGCAGGCACCAGCAGCAGGTGGCAGAGCATGGAACATGGCCGGTGGCGGGATGGTGCAGCAGGTGAGTGGGGATGTCAGACCAAGGCAGGCAGTGGGTCGCTGTCATCAGGGCAAGCCTCTGGCGATTACTGAAAATTCTTTGCTCCCATGCACTCAATCCCATTGGGTGCTTGCACCTGCTGCTGGCACTGGCCCCACTTGTCCCAACTGCCAGTGCTGGAGCTGCTGCTTGCACCTGCTGCTGGCGCCCAGCACTGGCCGCGATTGCTCGGCGCCATCAGTGGGTGCAAGCAGTGGCTGCCAGCCCGAAGGCCCCTCAGGGCTTCTCTACCTCCCCCTGCTCCTGAGGAGTGATTCGGGCAGCAGCCGCAGCTTGCATCCATTGCCAGCAACGACTCCACTTGCACCCACTGCCAGTGCCGGAGCCTCCCCTCATACCCACTGCCTGTTCTGGGCCTCCCTGCACCCCACTCCATGCCGTCAGCCTGTCGGAACATGGGAGCGTGGGAGTGGTGGCAGCAGGAGGACTCAGGGGTCACCCCAGCAGACAGGGGACCGGGGGCCATGATGGGAGGGGCCAGACTGGGGTATAGAGGATGGACCGAGACCCACACCGATGCCCATTGCAGAGTCACGACCCGCAGTTCCATTCAAGGTACACAAATTCATGCACTGGGCCTTTAGTAATATAATAATTAATAAATAATAATATCAGAATAAACTCTATGTTTCTGGTACTCACAATTTGTAAACCTACTTTTGCCATACCTTGTATGTATAAATATTTTGCTCATTAAAATTTAACCCCTTGATGCTTCTTATCTTGAAACAATTATAACTATTACTATATGGCTGCAAAATATTAATTTTCTAATTTCATCATTTCTTCAGTATTTACTAGTAGAGCTCTAAGGTAGAACTTTTCCTTTTTATTTGTGGTGATCGGCTATTTATATCAATATGGACTCTTCTTTTATTTGATGAGTTCTAATTCAGTTATGTCTTTAATTTGATTTTCAAATTTTATAACAAAACAGAACACCAAAAGAACAAACAATCCAATTTAAAAAAGAACATATGACCTGAATAGACACTTCTTCAAAGAGACCATACAGATGGCCAATATACATGTGAAAAGATGCTCAACATCACTAATCATCAGAGAAATATAAATTAAAACCACAAGAGATATTACCTCACACTTGCCAGAATGGCTATCATCAACAAATCAACAAACAAATGTTAGCAAGGATGTGAAGAAAAAAACAAAACCCCTCATGTACTGTTGATAGGAATGCAGACCCGTGCAACCATTGTGGGAAACAGTATGGCGTTACATCAAAAAATTAAAAATGGAATGGCCTTATGACCCTGTGGTTCCACTTCTGGGAATTTATCTGAAGAAACCCAAAACACTAATTTGAAAGAATGTATGCATCCCAATGTTCACTGCAGAGTTATTTATAATAGCCAAGATTTGGAAGCAGCCAGAGTGCCCATCAGTAGGAGAGTGGATAACAAAGCTGTGGTGCATTTACATAGCGGAATGCTGCTTGGCTATGGAGGGAAGGATATCTTGCCTTTTGCAGTGGCGTGGATGGACCTGTAGAATATTGTTCTGGATGGGCTGGACCAGTCAGAGGGGCCGGGTGCCTTGTGATTCACTTATATGTGGAGTCTCATGAACAGAATAAATTAACAAACAAAATAGAAACAGACTCATAGCTGTCAGAGAGTAGGGGGTAAAGAGGTTAAATGTAAAGGATGAAATGATTAAGAAAAAAAACATCACCCCAAAACCCTCACAGACAGACATCAGCATAGTCATTACCAGAAGGAAATGGGGGTGGGGGAAGCAGGAGAGACTAAAGGGGAATAAATGGTGATGTAATAAGATATGACTTGGGGAAGTGAACACACAATACAATATACAGAAGATGTATGATAGAAGTGTACACCTTAAACCTATATAATTTTATTAACTAATATAACCCCAATAAATTAAATAAAAATAATTTTAAAAAACACATATTCCCTTAGAATCCCCTAAATTTCATGACATGCTGCTATGTAACACGACAGGCAACTACGAGGCTGGAAAGTAGCACAAGGCAGTTGTCTGACTGGGTTATATTGCAACTGACTTCTGCTATTACCAAAGGCAGCTTTCCAGCTGGGCACTATGGGAAGAGGCAGCTACTATCGTGAGAGGCAGCTTGTTTGTACATATTAAGGTACCTCATATCCTTTTTGAAACATGGTGTATAATAAATAGAAACACATACAAAAACTGCTATAATTTCCTAGTCCCAACTATTCTCCCACAATATTCTGCAGATTTATAAAAAACAAACAAACAAAAAACTAGAGGCTCTGTGTGCACAAAATCGTGCATGAGTAACTCACTTCTGCTTGCCTCAGCTCGCTGCCCCACCTCTGCTACTCAGAGCTCTCTGCCACTAGTATCTCACACCCCACCCCGCCCACCATGAGAGCCGCTGCTCATTTGGTCATGATGGCATTATGGCATGACAGCCATAGGCCTTTTATATAAGAGATGACATTCAGAAAGACCCAACATGTGACTTTTCCTTAGATTACTACAAAACATCAGAAAGAAGGATGGCAAATAAATAACAAATGAAGAATACACATAAATAGAATGATTCCTCCAGTATGCTAGACAATTCTTGGTTCCTAATATCATTTCCCAGTAAAAGGAGCTAGTCTCTTTGGAGAAAGGCTTGATAAAGGTTAGAGTGAGAGAAGGTACACAAGGTGAGTTAGTGTACCAGAAAGCAAGGAAGTACATACATAGGATGGAAGCATTGAGGGGCTCCTACTGGTCATCTTTGAGAAATTTAAATATCAAGAACAACATGATTACAATAAATTTTAACACAATGAATAACAGCAAAATGTTTCTAGGAATCCACAAGAGAGAGAGAGAGAGAGAGAGAGAGAGAGAGAGAGAGAGAGAGAGAGAGAGAGAAGGGCAGGAGGAGGGAAAGTTTATTTTTCAGAAGAATGTTGAAGAATGTATGTAATTAATGATAGCATTACAAAATCACCTTTTTGTAATCACTGAAAATAATTTACTCAGGCAAGAATCATTAATGGGTGCAATAGCCATTCGGTACAAATTAACTGGGGAACAGAACATTAACAAACTCAAAATATTTTTTTAATAATGTATAACTCTGGTGGGAACCACCTTAATTGTGTTATCAAGCTTTGAATCCTTCTTAACATGACACATTGTGAAGTATACATTAACTATTATATTTTGACAAAAAGCCTAAACTGAAACTGTTTATATGAAAATAATCAGACCTACCAAGACTATATAATATTTTATAAGGCAACGGGCCTAGATTATTTAATAAAAATGTCAATATCATTAAAGACAAAAAATATGAAAGAGGACAAGTATAAATAAAAAAACACTAAAGAAACGGGATTACTACATTCAACGTATGAGTCTGGAATGGATTTTGAATAAAAAACTGTGATAAGGAGCTATGAAGGACATCATTTTAACAATCAGGGGAATTTAAGTATAGACTATCTACTGGTATGCAACAAACCTAAATTTGGTGGCTTAAAAAAATAATTTATTGTTTCTCAGAGTCTGTGCATTGGTTGGGTTTCCTCTGCTGATATTGCCAGCACTCACTCCTACACTGGAGGCACCACTGTGTGGCTGGATTCCTCTC
>PVJN01015532.1:6879-44289 GCA_004026805.1 Lasiurus borealis | reverse complement strand
GGGTTGACCAGTTTTCTCACTTTTCCCAGTCCTGCTTGTCTTATAAAAGATTTCAACTTATGAATATTCATCAGAGGAGGTCAGAGAACAGTATCCCTGGTCAACCTGCAGGATAGACAGGGTCAGAGCATTAGAGGGGTCAGTAGAGTAGCCAAGCAGCCCTGACCAAAAGCATCAGCAAGAAATGAGTGGGTTTACAAGAAGTGACTCTGCTTTCTAACACACTAAGATTTTTAAAGAAATGTTATTGAGACATACCAGGGGACCACTTCGTAAAGTATATGGTTATCTAACCACTCTATTGTATGCCTGAAACCAAAATAAAATGATACTGAATGTAAACTGTAATTGAAAATAAAATTTTAAAAATTACTGACTACGTAATATATATTTATATTGAGAATGAGAATACTTTTGGAGGATGCAGGACTTAAAACGTTTCCCAATATAAGAAAATGTCAGTATTTCATATTCAATAACATATATTATTGATATAAATTTACAAAAGTAACTTACATGTTTTTCATTACTTTCCATTAAAAACTCACTTCAAAAATATTCCAAAATGCATTGTTTATTTCTGTGTCTCTTACTTTGTTTTTATAAATAAGGAATTTTATTCATTCTTTTTTGTAGACACTCAACACCATTATGTCAGATTTAAACAGAATATATTGAGTTAACAGAAAAACATGACAGAACAAAGCCTCCCTAGGTCGGTGAGAGACAAGTATACATTGCTGAGTTACTCTAAACACAAGACAGTTTTAAAACATGCAGAAGTTAAGAATGAATAAAGTATGATCTAAGAGGTATAATAATTTTTGTGAAGTGCATCCCAGAATGTCTCTTTCTATAATAGCTATTGAATTTACAAACACAATTAAGGAGAACTACTAGGCTCATGCATCAATTGGACTTGAAGTCTTTACTGAAAACTCCCATTAGTGTCAAAGGCAAGAAATAAGAGCAAGTTTTACTAGCACTGTTAGATTTTCTAATGTAAGGAGGGGGGAAATAAGTGAACTTTCTGTTGACTCTGTGCCTATGTGCTAGTTTTAAAATAATTACTATAGATAGAGCAGATTTGTAATCTTTATTCATTTGTATATTCACCTATTCATAAGGAAAGACCACACCAAAGGGGGGTGGGGAAATGAGTGGTATTCAGGTTAGAAAAAGTTTAAATATAAGTAACATTTATTTTATTTGCTCACATACTCTTTTTTTTTAATACCGCAAATCTAAGTCAAATGAGTTCCATTATTTGTTTGTTAAATTGTTGGTAAATCTGAAGAGTTTGAATATATAGCATGGAGGTGAGAGAGAAGAAAACAATGATTAGCAACGTTGTCATAAAGGCTAAATATTTAAAATAAATTGAAAAATGAATAACCTGAAAAATAAGAAATAAATAAATGAAATAATAGGTAATATGTAATGAGAGAATGCCTTTGAGTTTCCTTCCATGAGTATATACAGTAGTTCAAAGTGAGAAATAAGATGTCAAATAACTTATCTGAATAGCTGATTTAAATTTACTTAAGTCAACTAAATTAACAATTTTTTTATGTTCAGTTAAAAGTTTTATTTATTTGTTTGTTTGTTTGTTTATTGGTTTAGAAACAAAGACTCAGTAATTCTTGAAGAAACATCAATGCTTCTCTTAAGATACTCTTTTTATTGATTCAGTTAGTATTACTGGAAACTGGGAAAATTAAGAATTACCTTTTTGTACTAACTGTTCTTCTAATTTTGCAAAAAAAAAGGATTTTAGAAAAGTTTTTTTTTGAAAGATTTTTTTATATTAAGAGCTCTTTATTTTATAATGTTTTTCTTAAATAAACTTTCTGTTGCATTAATTCAGTATTACTTTATGTCTAGATTAAAAACAATATTGATACTGAAAAATTTTATATGGGATGAATCTCAATGTACTATGATAAGAAGATAAAATGACATAATATTTAATGTACATGTATCTCCTTAAATATCTTGAAGTAAATATTTTCTCTGACCTCTGTTTCAAAGAGGAGTCAATGATATGTCTCCAACAAATTTCCTCATTTGTGTGGCTAACAGGTTTATAAGTTAAGGTGATGATGAATATAGAGTTTTTTAGGTATTTATATGCATTTGCATAAACTCTTTCCTTAAAAATTTTCAAAATATGTATGGGCCCATATACAAAATAAACTATGTATGTGCTTATTACACTGATATATTAAAAAACAGTTCTACCATCTGTGTGATGATGGTTAGATGGCAGATGAAAGCCAGGAATAATAATTCTCTTTCAAGATATGAATATAAAGTCCAGCTGGTGTGCCTCCAAGAGGTTATAGTTCAATTCCGGTCAGAGCACAGTTTGAAGGCTCCATCTCCAGTGGGGGAGGAGGGCATTTGGGAGGCATCCCATCAATGATTCTTTCTTATCATTGCTGTTTCTCTCTCTCTCTCCCTCTCCTTTCCTCTCTAAAACCAATACAAATATATATTTTAAAAAGATATGGACATGAGTACTTCACTGGGATACCCATCAGTGTGTGCTGAGTCTGGCAAGTTTTATGATGTCATTCCATGGGTGTAGAAGTCCTGTATCCTAAAATATAATTGTGATCTTTCCCTCTTTGAATGCACTGGTATACATGATATGTCAAAAGCATGTTTTAATTTGGAGCTCAAAAAGGGATCGCTCTGTGAAGCATATTTGTGGATCTAATTATTGGGTGTGTTCAGACAATTCTAACTGTTATAACAAAAATACCACCACCATCAGCAACAAACATTTCTTTCTCACAGTTCTGGAGACTAGGAAGTCCAAGGTCAATGTGCCCTCACATCTGGTGGCTGGTGAGAATCCACTTCCAACTTTACACATGACCCCCTTCTTGTGTGTCCTCAGCTAGTGGAAAGTAGAGAGAAGAGTCAAGCTCTCCTATTTCTCTTCTTATAAGGATATTGACCCCCTTAATAAGGAATCACCTTTATGATATATTTACCTTCCAAAGGCCCACTTTCAAACCACCATGACATTGGAGTATAGCATTTCCACATGTGGATTTTGGGGAGACATACACATTCAGTCAATAATAGATTCTTGTAAATTTTTACAATCATTTTCAAATCATTAGGTAAATTCAATCTATATTTTCATCCTCCACTCATAAAATACTAAAGGCAATCAGCATATGTAGTCCTTAAGACCACAGAATGCCAATTTTATAAACACTATTCTTAAATTATGTGCACTGGATGTCAATATCAGCCACTTGGAATATTAAGGCCATTAGTCTAATAGAAACAAAAAAGAAAGTTAAGATCTATGAAGAATTTATTTCAAGGTTTTGCACCAGATTCTGTGTAATTAACAGAATGAATTCTCCAACAAGTCTATACAATTTATATTATCTAAATTACATAGAAAAATAATTTTATTATCAAAATTACAAAGTACTATGAAAAACTTGAAATAATAAACAGAAACAATAATCATAGGTTTTATTTTAAAATCCATGTTTGCGTAAAACTCAAGGATATGGAAAGTTTAGTATTGAATTATAATTTTTCTATCCATTAACCTTCAGATATTGCACAGGTCACCGCCAAATTCGTACTTTCATGGTATTCGAAGATTTATTCCTTCCATTAGGTATATACTTAGCAGTGAACTTAAGCTAATGTACTTTCAATAAAGGGGTGACAAAGCATTTGTATTAGTTTAAGAAAATATTCTTCAATTGTTAAAAAAAAAGAGAGGAAAATTTTCCACTTAGCACATATCCCTTTTCTCTTTTAGATACATAAGCTTCTATTTATAAGTAGAAGTAATGTTGATCTAGGTTTTGTTTGGTTATTTCCTGGCATAATCCCATTATTATCTGCTGGAGAAACCTTATCCAGAGGTCAGTAAATCTATTATAAACCATAAATATACAAATAAAGAGAAAATAACTATTATACTTTTACAGATATCAAGGACTTGAGAGTGAGCAGAAGGAAGATGGTAAGTTTTCCCCCATATTGAATAAAATATTGCATTCGATAATGACCATTTTATAACACTGTTTTAAAAATATTCTTTTATTTTGGTATCTTTCTGATAATTTATTATTGCTGGGAAAGGTTTTTAAAAATTCTCATTCTGCTTCACATGTTACTTCAGTTAAAGACAAAATTAGTTACAATATTTTCCTCTTGCAAAAGACAAAGCTTACTTTACAAATTCATTATTAAAATAAAATCAAAAATACTTTCTCTGAAAGGGTAACAGTTGATATTTGGGCATAGCATTTTCGTGAGTACTAAATCATGCATGGGAATATATATATATATATATATTTGCCTGTGTGTGTGTAAGTCTGGTTAGGTATTACATGTGACATATGCAAACCTAAGCAATAACCCTAAAGTTGATTTTAATAAAAATAATTATAATTTCTAATTTGATACTTTTCATCTCCAAACCAGACTAAAAAGTCCAGGGAGTAATATAGGTCAATATATGCATAGAAATGAGACAGTTCTGGTCATATTCATATGGAAGAGTATAAGGACTAAGCTGGAAATGGTATTTGAGGACAGATTATTAGTGAAAGGATACGTAGAGGAACAGCATGGGGGAAGAAAGATGTCAACATTTACTGTGTGCTTACTCTATGCTACAAATTATGAGGTTCTTTCCATTTTATATCCCCAGCTATTTCCATAGATAATTTAAAGTTGTTTAAAAAAGAATAAGCAATAAAATAAATGTGTGAACAAAATAATAAAATGGCAGATTAACAACATATAGGATGAAAATAGAAAGTCAGTAAAAGAGTGAGTACCACATCAAGATGCTGAATACTGTTCCCACTACATGATGCTTCACATAAAAAACAAACTGTCGCCGAGACCGGTTTGGCTCAGTGGATAGAGCATCGGCTTGCGGACTGAAGGGTCCCAGGTTCGATTCCGGTCAAGGGCATGTACAGTGGTTGCAGGCACATCCCTAGTGTGGGGCGTGCAGGAGGCGGCTGATCGATGTCTCTCTCTCGTCAATGTTTCTGACTTTCTGTCCCTCTCCCTTCTTCTCTGTGAAAAATCAATAAAATATATTAAAAAAAAACTGTCTACATGGTGAGTTGCAATACTGTCATTAGCCTTCAGGAGAAAAACCACCATTTCTGTGCAAAATCATAGATGTCCTTTGATCTCTGACATAAAATATTTTTCTCTATATTAGGTTATACCATACCCTGAACATTAAATGCTGTAGAGACTGATAAGACCATATACTGAATAATCACTGAGTGGTAACTGAAGGCAAATCTTAGATATATAAAGTGAAAACAAAGTGCTTACTTCACACAAATAATGGTGTTCCAGGTGGCACAGATTTTGGACCGTAAGTGACAAGAAGCACCTAGCACTAACTGTTAGGCATGCATTCAGTTACTCATTGGTCAGCATCTATTACTTAGTAAGCACTGTAAAATGCATTGCAGATACAAAAATAAATACAAATACAGAGTAAGTTTCTTCCTTCACTGAGCTCATAAGTGAATGGTGCCTCATAGCTAATAACCAAAGAGTGGATTTGAAATCATTATATATGATCCACTATTCTAGGAGAAAGAGTTAAGAATGAGCAGGTGTAGTTTCAAGGTCCTAACCCAAGGCCATTGGATTTAGTTATCATTATCATCCCTCACATGTGGGACAATGATAGGAGGGGAAAATGAACTTGAAGCCAGTTGGAATACACCCAGGAGACACATCAAAGATAGAACTACCAGCACAAGTACCAAGCAAATAACTCACCAATGAAGCTTTATATGTTTTTTATGTTTAGGAAGTCATAGCCTTGGTCTACCCAGGAGTCATCACCTAATTATTAATAGAGTCACTATCACTCTCAAAATATTTAGAAGATAACGATATAATGTTATACTAGTAGCCTGATACATGATATGTGCATCGGGGGTGTCTCTCAGCCTGGCCTGCACCCTCTCTAATCTGGAACCCTTGTGGGATCTGGCCTAAACCAGCAGTCTGACACCCCTCTCACATCCAGCACAACTAGCTCCTAACCGCTCACGTGCCTGCCTACTTGATTGCCCCTAACCACTCTGCCTGCTGGCCTGCTTGCTCCCAACTGCCCCCCTGCTGGCCTTATCACCCCCAATTGCCCTTCCCTCCTGGCCTGATCTCCCCTAACCACTTCTGCCTTGACCTTGCCACCATGGCTTTGTTCTGAAGGATATCTAGAAGGTCTCCAGAAGGTCTCTCAATCTAATTAGTATATTACCCTTTTATTAGTATAGATGGTCAAGCAGGTTATACAAGTTTCATTATCCTTTATTCCTATTCCTGATAATCATGACCTTCACGATTGATTTCAGAGAATAAGAGAGATGGAGAAACATCACTGATGTGAGACAATCACTGATTGGCTGCCTCCTATATTTCCTCCTCACCCAACTGAGATTTGAGCCCACAACCCAAGCAGGAGCCCTGACTGGGGAATTGAACTGTTACCTCTTGGTTAATACGTTGATGCTAAACCACGGAGCCACACCAGCTGAGCTCATGCCAGTTATTCTTTGCTGGCCTTGGGTAACACTGAGTAACTAAGCCAACCTCAAATCTAATAGTATCTTGAAGGATCCACAGGTTTGGAGTGGAGTGAAGTTTATCTTGAGTATGTGGAGATAGAATGAAGTTACTATTGCTATGGCTGGTAGTTAAATTCTAAGAGGGACAAGTTGGGTCAGTGACCAACACCCATCTCCTATTGTTTCTAAATTTACATTCTGGAAATATTATTATTAAGAGCAGTTTTATTAAGAAAATAAAATATAAGAAATTAGCCTGAAGTTGAATATTAGAAGGGATGGACTAGTATTATCCTGATGAATAAGTTAAATATGAGATTTAAATATTCCCATCTATACACTATTGACCCTTTTGTTCCTGGATGCATCTTATTCTCCTAGGAATTAGAAAACAATAAATGTTAAATATCTATACTTAAAAAGGAGGTCCAAAAAACTCTGAAAACAAGTGAAATAAACAGATGAATAGTTAATTGGATAGGTAGATGGATGATAGAAGTAGATGATAGAGACAGAGATAGATAGGTAGATGATAGAATAGGATAAAAATGGTTAATAAATATGTTACATATTGTAAGCTTCCCATTGTATTTGGAGGCATATATTTAATTAAGAGTACCACTTTTTGAGTAAACTTTATAGCTATTTTAATGAAACTAATTGTAAATATACATTATGACTGGCTTTATCAAATGAGCATTTTTGAATGTTTTCATTTTTTAGCTTTAATTAATAGAGGTGCTGGGAACTAAGAAGTGCGATTTTGAGGAGAGGAAGTTGATGAGATCAGAACTCAGAGAGAGTTTCTATTTTCTTTCTTTAACATTTATAAGGTAATAAAACCCAGCAATACATGTACATTTTAAATGTGATATAAAAAAGAGTTAATATCTATTGTTTTACCTTAGCATCCTATCCTTCTTTGCCTTATCTAGTCTTTATTAGAAGGAAAATAAGGTTCATTTATTCTCACTGAGTTTTGAAAAAAAATACTTTTCTTATATTCATTGGAAATGAGATCTTACTTGAAGTTGATTGCATTTACATTTATTGTGCCTGTAGAGGATCTGATTTAAAAGATTAGGAAGTGCTTTATGCATCATGCATTATGAATCTGCACTAGAATCAACACTTTGTAGTGACATATGACAATGATGTTCATACAATTTGATCATATATTATATGAATCAGAGATAAATAAGATAAAACCATGTAAAATTCTTCCTTAGCAAGAAAAATTATGCCCTTTGTTAATCCTTTTTCCCATAAATGTACACTGTTCTAAAGCAGAAAGCAAGTTTCTTTTTATGACTAATGTCATAATTGTTCAGTAAACATGAATCAACTGTTAAGTAAATTAGTCTTGCTAAAAATTATGCTTGTTCCTTTTAGGTGTGGGTATTGAAATATTCATCTGATAAGCTATCCTTTCATTTAACTTAGTAAATTATATTCTGGAGAGTTCAGTGACTATCACACCAGAGCAATATGCTCAGATGCAACTCACTAACAATGGTACACAAGACTTCCCTGAAGGATCAATGTTAAGGTCTTGTTATATTTAACACCTGTATAAAATGATCTTGGTTGCAGTTACTATGAGCTCATTTACATATTAATATGGACAGTAGCATTCTGGGTGCCAGTGGGCCCTGTTTAGAGAAGTTCAAGGACACACCTTGGGAGTCATCTGGTGCATTACAAGTTAGGTTTGTAGTAAATGTCAATGAAAATTAAAGGAAGGTACTGTGGTTTACATCTTAAAATGTAAAAGTAAGAAAATCCGTGGCTCTTAATACTTTATCATAATATCTACATCTCTGGGCATGAGCATGAATACAGATTGATATGATTTGTCTTTAACTCCATCTATTAAAAAAGACAGTCTGCCGAGACTGGTTTGGCTCAATGGAGAGAGCATAGGCTTGCGGATTGAAAGGTCCCAGGTTCAATTCCGGTCGGGGGCATGTATCCTGGTTGCGGGCACATCTCCACTGTGGGGCATGCAGGAGGCGGCTGATTGATGTCTCTCTCTCATCGATGTTTCTGACTTTCTATTTCTCTTCCTTCCTCTCTGTGAAAAATCAATAAAATATATTTTAAAAAAAGACAGTCTATTTATTTAACATCAGTATTGTTTCAGTTTACATATTTAAGGGCACTATTTGAGGTTTTTTTTAATTAACAAAACAAATAAACAACAAACTAAAAATATAGATGTTCCCTAGAACACAAACCAACAAGAGTGAGTTTGATATGTTGATAAATCCTCTGTATTCCTTTATGGACTTTATCAGAATGTAGCTTATAAATTATATATTCCCCTTTTGAAATTTTACCTGTCATGCTATATTTTTAAAAGCCACTAACAGCGACTCAGTTGATTGAGCATAACTCAAATGCACCAAAAGACTGCTGGTTTGATATCAGGTTAGGTCACATGCCTGGGTGTATGTGTGATCCCCTGTTGGAGAGCATAAAGAAAGCAGTGGGCAGAGGTCCATATTTCCTTCTTACATCGATGTTTCTCTCTCTCTCTCTCTCTCTCTCTCTCTCTCTCTCTCTCTCTCTCTGTCTTTTTCTTTTTCCCATTCTCTTTTTTTCTTACTCTCTCTAAGCATGCTCTCGATGGAGGAGAAAATAAAGAAAAACAAACACCAATAATAAAATCATATGCAATAAAAGCCTAATGTGCTAAGTGTTCCACTGTTTCTTCAACCATTGGAACAGTCACTATGATGAGCACTGATAGGGGGAAGATGCTCTGACACATAGGCAAGCTTGCTGCTAGGGTCCAGCTGATCAAGACTGGGCAATATGGGCCAGACATTCCCTGGAGCTTTCCTTCAGTCCCTCCCCAGCCCACTGGCCCTGATCAGGACTGGGCAAGATGGGCTGGACATGCCTTGGAGCCAACCTCCTGCAGTCCCTCCCCAGCCTCTAAAATATTTCTTCTAATTAATTTCCTTTCAATGTGCATGAAAATATAAATTATTTAATCAAAATGCTTTCCAATAAACATGCCTTTTGTGGCCATTTAAATTATTTTGTATTAAATATATTATATGCCTTATGTATTGCAATTTAATAATCAAGACTGGCATATGCTTGCAAAGACACAATCCCAAATTAACTTCTCCTGTCTACATCTGAAAGCATCCTATACAATAAAAGAGTAATATGAAAATTGACCATCAGTCCAACACACAAGATGGCTGCCTCCATGTGGACACAAAATGGCCACACAAGATGGACAGCAGGGGAAGGCAGTTGCAAGGGGCCACCAGGCCTGCCGGGAAGGGCAGATAATGGTGACCAGAGGAGGGAAGTTGGGGGCGACTGGGCCTGCAGGGAGGGCAGTTGTGGGGTGGGGGGAGGGTGCAGGCCTGCAGGGGAAAGTAGTTAGGGATGACCAGGCCTGCAGGCAAGGGCAGTTAGGGGCAATTAGGCTGGTAGGGGAGCAGTTAGGTATCAATCAGGCTGGCAGGCAAGCGAGCAGTAGGAGCCAGCAGTCCTAGATTGTGAGAGGGATGTCCCAGATTGGAGAGGGTGTAGGCTGGGCTGAGGGACACCCCCCCTCCTGCACAAATTTCATGCACCAGGCCTCTAGCATAGATAGATAAAAGGATACATGCATATGTAGTTGAAGAAAGAAAAGTTATAACTCTAATGCAGAAGAAAGAATACAAATATCATTCTTGAAATAAATTTTTCTTATTTTTAGTGTGAAATAAAAATAAGACAAAAAAACTATTGCCCCGACTCTGGTTTTATTCAGTGGTTAGAGTATTGCCTCAAGGATGGAAGCGTGCAAATTTGATTCCAAGTCAAGGGCAAGTACCTTATTTGCAGTCTTGATCCTATAGTGCATGCGGTGGCACCCCAAAGATATGTCTTTCTCACATCAATGTTTCTCTCTCCTTCTCTCTCTTCTCTCTCTTTTCTCTCTCTCTCCTCCCTTTCTCTCTTCCCTTCACTCACTCTATAAAAATCAATGAAAAAAATCCTCTGGTGAGGATTAATTAAAATCAAAACAAACAACAAAAACAAAAACCCCACAACTATTTATTTACTTGTTTGTTCAATTTACAAAATTAATATAAATTTTTGGTAACTTATCTCTGGCATGCATTTACAAGGTATTTTCCATGATAAGACAATGATTATCAAAATAAAATAGAATTTTGCCAAGACCGGTTTGGCTCAGTGGATAGAGCGTCGGCCTGCGGACTGAAAGGTCCCAGGTTCGATTCCAGTTGGGAGCATGTACCTTGCTTGCAGGCACATCTCCAGTGCGGGACGTGCAGGAGGCGGCAGATCGATGTCTCTCTCTCATCAATGTTTCTGACTTTCTATCCCTCTCCCTTCCTCTCTGTAAAAAAATCAATAAAATATATTAAAAAAAAAAACAAAACAAAAAATAAAATAAAATAGAATTTTAAACAGAGAAAGGAAAATATGAATAATAGTTGTCAATTATATATATCCTAATATACTAAGTATCTGATCGTGTATCTGATCAAGCAGTTGACTGACCAGTGCATTGACCACCAGGGACAGATGCTTTGACCAGTAGGTTAGCTTGCTGCTGGGGTCTGGCTGATCAGGACTGGGTGAAATGGGGCTGGACACACCTTGGAGCCCTCCTGTGGTCCCTCCCACGGTCCCACCCCAACCACCAGTCCCATCGACCACAGTCAGAACTGAGCAAGATGGCCCTGATTGGCCCTGATCACAGGCCAGGCAGAAGGACCCTACCTGTGCATCAATTCGTGCACCAGGCCTCTAGTATATCTATGAAAGTGACTAAAAAGAACTTACATATTTGATATTTTGGCAGGTAAGCTTAGAAATGTTTTGAGGTGTGTTTTTTTTTTGTTTTGTTTTGTTTTTGCATGTAAATACTAAGAAACAAAACTATTTTCAAAGTTTTAATTTCCTCTTCTGTTATGGTTGTTCTTTCACTTTTTAGCCTGGTTTTGATACCCAATGAAGATATCTGAGTCAGCTGTATGTCCCAACCTTATTATCATTATAATTCATCAGTGATCACAATATACATACATATATATAAATTTATGACATTAGTTCAATAAAAACTCATTTCTTAGTTTAAGTATTTGGATAGTTTTAAGCAAATAAAAAACAATATACAGTATTATCTTACATAGGAAAAGAGCATTAAATTGAAACTCAGTAGATTCAAATTTTAACTTCACATCACTAGAGTATCTTAGGGAAAATATTTAATTTCTAGGTTTTGGTTTTGTCATTTTTAGAGTGAGGGAGTCAGTAGTCATTATAAGGAACCATCTGACTATAACATTAAATAATAAGCAAAATCAGTATATTGCAGAAGTATTATTTTAATTTCATTCATTCATTTGTTTTTCAGGTATTTATTGAGTGCTTATGATAATCCAGCCCCTCTCTTGGTGTTAGGACAATATGGTGAACAAGATTCGCAAGAACCTTTTAATGGACAAAATAGAAAAGAGAGAAAGTGAAAATGGGAAAATGAAATGAAATGGATATAAAGAATATCTGGGCAATGTCAAACAAATAGGCCTGAGTTCTAAGGAAAGCCCAAATGAGATGATATTTAAATTTTTATGTGATTAGGGAAAAATAGGAGAAGGAGGAGAGAGGGAGACAAAAGGCAAGTTGAAAAATAAGTCTGAAAACAATATCAGGGAGAAAGTGTTTCAGTAAGAATTCCCTACTTGGGGACAGAACTGGGTATGTTGATAATGGTAAGAAGAGCCAATGGGGTAGAAGTCAAAGGGAAAGAAAAAGAGCAAACACTCACTTTTTAAGGACACGTTCATGGTGGTGAGTTAGGATTTTATTCTTTGGGCAAAGTGGAGCCACTGGAAAGTTTTCATGCAGTTTAGTGGGGGTGATACAGTTTCTTTTATGATAGACCTTCTCTTGCTGCCCTGTGAATAGATTTTAGGTGCCAAATTCTATGTGAAAAGAAGCCAGATAGGATGTTTATGTAGTTTTCTAGGCCAGAGATGATGACAAATTGGAAAAGGTGGTACACATAGACATGAACAACTTTTGCCTGTGCAAAAATGTCAATATTAAAAGAGGGGTAAGATGGAAAGTTTTATTATGTAATTATCCACTATATAACACTATAGGAGTACTTCACATGCATTTTCTTAAAACACAACCTTAGGAGATAGATATCATCATATTTCTACAGCACAATGGTCCATATTTACAGACAATAAATGAATTATCCCAGATTTCAAAGCCAGTAAGAGATGGTACTTTGTGTTGCACACAGGTTAGCCAGTTTGCAAAGCACATTCTTATTTACTATTATGCTCATTTCCTTTATAATGGCTACAAAGTTAAGTAGACAGATTTACTTCAATGAAGAGCCAAGTAGAGGGTCCAATCTCCCTAGTTATAGAACTTTGCCTGCTGATGATCTGCTGTGCAGATCTACTACGGATGCCCTATCAGGTCTCCTGTCTAGTTGCTAAGCTTCTGTAGCTTGGCCCCAGATTCCTAGATTCTGGAACATTTGCTATCTGTTCCAAACCTTTCATGAACATTGTAGATTTAACTTTGAAATATATTTATTTCATAATATCTATGAGTATCCCTCAAGTCCATTAAACTGTATCATACTGTCATTCATATTTGCACATGCACTTGTCTGCTCTTACATGATCCTGAGCTATTTATCATTTCAAACTGCCATATGGGTGCATTTCTAAAATCCAGAGGTCTCTTTCTCTCTCTCTGTTCCTCTCTCTCTCTCTTTCTCTCTCCCACACACACACGCACACGCACATGCACATGCACACACACACACACATATGCGTCTGCATGCCTGTGCCCATGTGTCACACGACTAATTGTTATACTGTACCTTAAAGGTATTTCAGGGGATCATACTCTTTCTGTGATGCTTTAAAAAATTCCCCTTTATGCCAATGTATTACTTGATAATATAGTAAATTGAATAGTGCTATATATTCTAGTATATATTCCAGAATTATAAAATTATTTCTTATTACCTGAGTATAAATGTGTTGAGTACAGAGACCAATTATTTCCTAAAAGCATCTGAAATAATGTTGACTGAACAGCAGGTAGTAAATAATGCGTATTAGTACGGACACTAGAGAAGTAAAAATGAAACACAGAAAGTGTAAGAAAATGTGGGTTTTCTGTCTTATTGAGACATCATAAATACTCTAATTTTGAAAGGATAAACTGAGGCTTATGATTTTTCTTGATGTTGATAAACCATATTTTTTCATCATGAATATCTTATAACAATACTTTCTGTCTTCTGATATCTTTTACTATTTTATGTCACCACTTCTTCTAAGTGAAATAGAAACAAATTAAAAGAAATAATTAAAGACCTGAAATGCAACACCAAAGATGGGGTTTTGGATAGAAAATCATGACCTTGTTTTCCCAGAACACAGTAGATTTTAGTATGATGTTGTGATAACTTGGCTTAGGGAAATATACTTGACCCATTAACTTATTGTTTCAGAAGAAATTATAGCCAATCTATGGATTCTAAAGAGATGATAAATTCCTGGCAGCAGTAGGTTCCACTTTCAGGGGAAAATAATTTGCTTTTTCCACTATCAGTTTCTCTCTAATTCTAAATATTTAGATGGCATTTTTTTTTTCAAAAACAGTATAAGTGTATGTTTAATAAGCATGACAACTGCTAGCTAAATCCATTGGAAATCTAAATATATGGAAGAGAAAAATAGGTCTGTTTTTTTTCCGAATGTCAACATACTAATAAATTAATTCAAAACTACTTTAGCCTTGAAAGCTAATATGCATTTGCAGTGCTATAATTTCCTTAGGGCATTTGCAAGGCACAAGAGCAACACCTTCTGTGAAGTCCAGGACAACTAAGCTGTTGCTACGTGACATTTTCCCATCGTTTTATTAAGCTCCTGCATTTTTTATTGGTCAAAGGAGACTGTGGCAGTGCAATGTGCCTTTGCTTCTGTGAGACTCATCTCTAATGTGTTATAACCAAGTTGCCTAACATTCTACTTACCTATTCAACATATTAAAAAGGCATATGGAACACCCCCGCGCCCCGCAAATTTTTCCATTCTTTTTCATCTCAAGGTCTTCTGTGTGTCTGTCCCTTCTTCCTCATCTTTACCTGCTTAGCTCACAGGAACGCATCTTTCAAAATCCTAACTGAAATTCATTGCTTTTCTGTCACCTGAACAAGGCTTCATCCTGTCATCACACTGTCTCATTGGCACCATTTCTATCAGTTTTCATGAATATAATTAGACATTTTTTTATGCTGCCTTTAACGTGTATTTTCCTTTCTGGACTACAAGTTTTGCAAGAACCCTTATTCTCTTCCTCCTTCTGTCATTTGTCTTTGGCACAACACACAGCAGGAGTACAAAAGCTCTTAATTGCATGAATGAATGGAGCCCTATTGTTCTCTATATATTTACACCTAATTGGATATGGGAGGAAAACCTAATTTGTTTTATCTTTTTAAACAAGTATTTTGGTATAATGGAGAATTAGAATCAAACACTCTTGATAAATATGTACACATTTATAATTAAGTCCAACTGTATGTTTCATATAGAAAATTCTCAGATAGGACATGCAGTACCAGCCATTCATACATATGTAGTAAAATGACCTCCTAATGCCACAGTAAAAAATGTATCTTCTTTGCTAACAACTGTGAAGGAGAGCAGAACATACACACACCTCAACATAAAGCTACTTTGGTATATTAATTATTTTGAGATGAAGATACCAAAATAATAATAATAATAATAAAAGCAGAGAGAGGCTTTCTGTGAACACTTTTCTTTGCCTAAAGATAGACCCTCCAAATGAATTCAGTTATCTTAAATCTCCTCCAGGGAGTTGCATCAACCTGGGAAGATGACTCTGATCACTGGAGAGGATTCTCCAGTCAGCACCACACATAAGCAAACTCTGTCACAAACAATTGTTAAATTAATTAAATAAGATGCCAGGTTGGCCTATGTAAGTGAACTAAAAATCTCAGCATGTACATGCCCGAGGTTTAGGAAATCAGAAACCGAGGGACAAGCAATTACAGTCAACTAGGTTTAAAATAAAGGTCATTCAATCATTTTCTTTCTTTGTTTCCGCACTTTCTGTGTCTCTCCCCGGCTCTTGTTCAGGTAGGGCTCCTAACCACTCCAGTTTTGTGCTACCCAAGTTGAATAGATTTTTTTTCAAATAAACTCTTGTAATTCTTTCTTTTTTAAAAAAATATATTTTATTGATTTTTTTTATAGAGAGGAAGGGAGAGAGATAGAGAATTAGAAACATTGATGAGAGAGAAACATCGATCAGCTGCCTCCTGCACATCCCCTACTGGGGATGTGCTTGCAACCAAGGTTCATGCCCTTGACCAGAACCAAACCTGGGATCTTTCAGTCCACCAGCTGATGCTCTATCCACTGAGCCAAACCGGTTTCAGCAAACTCTTATAATTCTTAATATGTCTTGGTTTATCTTTTAATGGTCTCAAACTTCTGATCTATGCTTCTAAGGAAGTCAATCATCTTTCTCCAAATTATTTTACTCTCCCCAAAGGGGCCAACATACCTCTCAACTTTCTCTGTTAAGATCTTTAATCCTGAATTATAAACCGTGTTGGGGAGTTCCTTATTTTTTCCTAAATATTTTCCATGTATACATGAAGTATACATGTTAATAGACTTCCATTTGTCTATTTTTTATTTGCCTTTTATTTTAGGGGTCCTAAGGTAAGAGCTTAGAAAGACAGGTGATAAATTATTTTCACCACTACATGACCTACATTTCAGTAAGTTTTTTTGTAACTATCTAATAGATACTGCGTTAATTATATTATATTAGCATCCAATACATAAACACATTTTTTACTTAGGGATGGCCTGTTCTTACTGCAGTAATTCAGGGACAGATACACCTACTTTTTTCTAGTGGATGGGGTGCCTAAACTTCTAAAATAATTAAGGAATGTTTCTAAATTCTATGTCTGTACTCTTTATTCAAGTTCGTCTCTGAATTTTTCAAATAATTGGGCTTATGCAAAGGATCTGCAATTTAAAATTAGGTGTGGTAGATGTAAGTAATGATCTGCCAGAAAAAAAATGTAATTTTAGCCTTCATGAGCAATAGCAAAGGCGCTAGCAGTACCACTGCCAAAAACATGACAGATGTGTGAGTTGGCGACATTTTAAAAAATTTGCCTCATTCTTTTCTATTATTGTGTTTTGAGAGTTCTTTATATTTTCTGGACATAAGGTCTTTATCAGATGTATGATTTTAAAATATTTTCTACCATTTTTATCTTGGTTTTCATTCCCATAACTGTTTTTTTACAAGGATAAATTTTAAAAAATATATTAATTCAAAATTTTCTTATTATTTTATTGGTTATTTTCTTATTCTATCTAAGACTTATCCTTTCCTGCACCCATTGATTTGGGGGAAATTATTAGCCAGTATTACTGCATTCTTCCTCATATTACTTTTTTCCCCACATTTTGGTATTTTTATCTACCTATATGGTACAGTACACGATAGTGGTTTATACCTCCTGTTTTTTGTTGTTGTTTTTTTTTTGTGTGTGTGTGTGTTTAATTCTTTACAGCATTTTGTGTGTTGTTTGGGTAATTACTAACTTTATGAAGTCATTTTCAAGTTTATTAATTATGTCAGCTGTTTAAATTCTCCTGATAAACCAGTCAATGGAATTGTTTATGTCTGATACCACTTTTTTTAATTTTCAGAATTTTATTTGACTCTTTCTTAATATTTCCTTCTGTATGATGAAATTCTCCATCTATCATTCATATTAACCATTTTATACTAGAAATTATAAGATAATAATGATTGTATTTTAAAGTCCTTGTTGGAAAATGGCAACATCTTGATAATCTATCAGTCTGGTTTTGTTGATTGCTTTAGCTCTTGAAAATGGGATTCGGTTTTTCATTCTGTTGTATGTTCACAAATTTTGACCAAATGCCATTATTACAGGAGAATGATAAAAAGTATGGTAAGTAGAGTGAACCTTGGTAAGGCACCCAGGTATTTCATCAGGCCATTAGAGTGGGCGATTGAGCCAAGAGTTTGTAATTGAGCTAGGCTATTATAGTTGTTGGTATTACGGCTATGATTTCTTTTCAACTGTTACAGGTTTCAAATACCTCTAGTGCTAGGCTAAATGCTTAAATAGCAGCTGGAGTGGTAGAGAGTTTTTCTCAGCGTTGGAAAGCTCTTTCTGTACTGGCCTTCCCTGGTTTTCGATTATATAACACTTGTTATTGGGAGGGCAACATTCATCTTTTTTTTTTCTGGCCCAGCGTTTTGTGTTCTCATTCTTAGAAGACTCTGTGCACCTGTGACTTGGCGGTGTGCCTTTCGCAGCATTCCTATACTCCCATCCCCATCTTAGTGAAACTCAGTCTTGTATTCATAGCTGGTGTTGGGTGGGATTTCCTGTATTGCTCATATCATTTAAATCATATAAATATAGAATTTTAGGCCCAAGATGGATTCTTGCCTTTCCATTCATTGTAGAGAAGTTCTCTTTAACCTTCCTAACTCCATATTTGCCTGTGCTTTGCAGGTGAGGGGTCATGATGCCCCTACTAGCAATTAAAGATTTACTTTAGACAATATCGTGATGGGGAGAATAGCTGCTGACAGCCCTCATCTTCAAAGGTTCTAATTATCTCCAGTGAGTCCTGACCCTCTGTTGTGGTATTTTTTTTTCTTTATGGCAGCAATTTTCAACTGGAGTCCCGCAAGAATTTTAAAAACATGCAATATTAATATTTAGTCAGGAGCACTGACTTCTTGTAACTTTGATTAGCAAATAAAAAAATAGCAACGGCCAACTAATAATAGGCATTCAGTGTGAATGAATCAAAATTATTATTTTTGAGTACAAAAAATATGTTTTGTGTGCTGTAGAATTCTAGTAATTAGCTTATGTATGCTCAAGAAGAAAAAGATTGAAAATTGCCACTTTATGCTGAAGGGGGGTAATTGTTAAGGCTTTTTGTCTATCTTCCCTCCAGCATCAAGTGATCACCTTTCTGGAGCATTCTCCAGTGACGGAGCCCTTCAGCTGTATACAAGAGCAAGTTTGGAGAAGCAGTCAGTGTTGTTTTATCTTATCTGTCAACTATGGTTAGCTTCTTAGAGTTCTATAGGCCAAGGGTTGGTTGCACCAACCCAAGAGAATAAAGACATTTGCTTGGTAAAAAGAAGGACTGAGGAACTGAGAGATGTTTCATGCCTGTCCCCTAATAGCTGTCAATCACCCCCTGTATATCTGAGTCACGTGTACTCCATTTCTCCCTCAAGCATCCAGTGGGAATGAGATTTCAAGGGATGCAAGACTGTGAGTAAGGGCAGTAGTTAAGTGCCCCCAGCAATTCTAGTTTATTAGCTCCCACTTGACTTTTAGCTGAGTTAAATTTTACCTCCTTATATTGTGGCCAGAACAGCCTCAGATTCCCTTGTGCTCTGTCATAAGTGAGCAAACATGTATGTCCTGTCCTTGCTTGAAAGAATTTACACCTCTTTAGAGTTCAGATTCATTATTACTTTCTAACTTCAGGTGTCCAGTGGAGGGGAATAAGAAGTATGAAATTATCAATTACCTATGTTTTTCTCATTGTTAAATCGGAAAGGTTGTTTTTGCAAAGCATTATTTATTCTAAGTGAAAGTATATCTACTAATTGTGATATGTTCTATGTTCATTTTCATTCAGCTTGAAATGTTTTGAAATGTACCTTCTATGATTCCTCTTTCAACCCTGAACTTATTTAGGAGTGCATTACTTTATGCACAGATAATTGTGGATTTTATCAATTTCTAATTTAATATTAATTATGGCCAGAGACCACTTTTATATTAAATACAAGAACATAATGTACTCTCGATTATTTCAAAATTTAATATTAAGACTTTTTTTGTAACTCAAAGTAATTATTTGTAAATATTGAAAATGTTCTTGAAACTATTATATATTGTATAGTAGTTGCCCTATTATAAATATTAATTAAATCAACTTGGTTAATAGTGTTTCCAAAATTTGGTGGTAGAAAGTCTAAAGTTCAAATCTCATCTACCAAGTCTTCTAGGAGCAGACCTTGTGTGATTCTATTATTATTTATCATCTCCAATTTTACTGATATTGCATGTGGCATTAATTTATGTATATATACATCATTCTTCATTTCTCATTAATAATTATTTATTTTGTATCATTTATTACTTTGTCATATACTAGTAATTTCTAATTCTATGTTAAAATAGTGTTTTAATAACCACCACCATTTTATTTTTATTTCCAAACTACATGTTTTGTTCCCTTTATTTTTTAACTACAATTTTGTTCAAGGAAACCTCATGGCTGCTAAAATATTTAAATTAACTCATGACTATGAATGATTCTGTAGCTTTGATTTTTACAATAAAATGTGTATCTAAACTTCTCAAGCTGCATTTTATCTCTCTAAATAGTATCTGAAGATCTGATCCTCAGGCTATGTCCTAGCATCAAGAGTGGCTACATCCATGCCGAGACTGGTTTAGCTCAGTG
Organism: Lasiurus borealis; assembly: GCA_004026805.1. Classification (NCBI taxonomy): domain Eukaryota; kingdom Metazoa; phylum Chordata; class Mammalia; order Chiroptera; family Vespertilionidae; genus Lasiurus; species Lasiurus borealis. The sequence continues at coordinate 24,068 of PVJN01015532.1, read as the reverse complement.
GATAGAGCGTCGGCCTGCGGACTGAAAGGTTCCAGGTTCGATTCCGGTCGGGGGCATGTACCTTGCTTGAGGGCACATCTCCAGTGTGGGGCGTGCAGGAGGCGGCTGATCGATGTCTCTCTCATCGATGTTTCTGACTTTCTATCCCTCTTCCTTCCTCTCTGTAAAAAATCAATAATATATATATATATATATATATATATATATATATAAAAGAGTGGCTACATCCCTAACTGGTTTAGCTCAGTGGATAGAGTGTCAGCTTGTGGATTCAAGGGTCCCAGGTTCGATTCCAGTCAAGGGCATGTACCTTGGTGGTGGGCACATACCCAGTAAGGAGTGTGCAAGAGACAGCTTATCGATGTTTTTAACTCTCTGTCCTTCTCCCTTCCTCTCTAAAAAATAAATAAAATATATATAATTTTTAAAAAGAGTGGCTACAAAAAAGTCTGGGGCTACAATTATTTTGTCTTCATTGTATATGGCTTTCTCTATTTTCATATTATTATTAAATGCATATAATGTAAAACCAAAAGAAATCACTTCAACAGGATAACAGAAACAAAGATAAAAGTAATTTAGGATTTAAGTTCCCAGATTCCTTCTACATTTCTATTGTAATAATAATAGTGCATCATTTTGAAATTAAAGTTCATCTCACAATTCAAATGCTTATGAAGTTCCAAATATCATGGTAGAATTTCATATAGAAAAAGTTAGAAAGAATAGAAACAACATACAACTCAATTTTTATGTTTACATTTCTCTATGTCAAACTAAAGAAAGCAAAACAAAATACACAGGAACATAAAAGACATTCAGAGCACCCAGCCTTCTACTCCACCAACTTTCATGAGGGTACAAGATATCTGCTGAAATTATAACACTATTTTCACAATTTTAGCACCAATTAGTAATGAGATCATATATTTATACTGAATGTATTATTCTCACCCCAAACTTTCATATAAAAAAGACTGAAAGTATCCTCATTATCCTCAATAAGATTTGTAAATGTGGATGTCAACTGGTTTGTGATTAAAAAAAAAAATTAAGAGGACAGGTGTAAGTTCAAATTTCAATGAGTTAAAGAAAATTTATGGCAATTTGCAGAAGATCAACTCAATATTTTCAGTTAAAGAATTGAAAATAGTTTAGAATGAGCCCAATTGACAAGGACATATTTTACCAATTAGCAAATGCAATACTGGTAGAAATGATTATTCAGCGCAGTTTTGAATGTGGCCTGAAGCAAATGTTAGGATCATAGTTTAACATAGTGCATATGTGGTGTATAGTTGGAACACTTACACAGTTGACCTTGATAATAATCATCCCTTTAACTCTATTTTTATTTAAAAACTTTCCTAATGAATAGATGGGGGCGTTAGAAAAATGGAAAAAGCTCAGCCTATTTGAAGACAATTTTCTCTGTTATTTATAGTTCTCAAATTGGTACTTTTTAAGTTTTTATTATCAGAATCCTTTATCTCTTAATTCAGGATGATACATTTATTGATATTAAAACTTTATTGATTATAAATAATATTATGCAGATGTCTTGTCTCTCACCATTTGTGTGCAAATCACTTACTTTAGAAGGCATCATGTTGCAGAAGAATACAAAATTTAGTGGTAGAAAGTCTAAAGCTTAAATCTCATCTACCAAGTCTTCTAGGAGCAGATCTTGGGTGATTCTATAATTATTTATCATATTTTAATAGCTACAATTTACTTTACCTAAAGTTGGCATGATATTGTTATTTTTATTTTTTGTGATAAGATTTAAATAGCCAAACCCATGTACAAATACTAGTACATAGAAATGTTACTTAACTCTGAATGGTTCTTCTTTTACAAAACACTGGGTAATGAATGCCTATTGTAGAGACTAAAGTTAAATATGATAGACCAGCTGGTGTAGGTCTAAGGCACTTTGATGAGATTTCTGTATGATTTAAGGTGATGCCTATAAAATTTAGACAAATATTCTTTTTAAGAGGCTGACAGTATGTGGCTGGTTTTTCTCTTTATCCAATCTTGAAATTCTGGATTTTTAAACAATTAGGTATCCTAATAATGAATTTTCAGTTTTTGTTTAATGGCAGATGCCCTATTCTTCCTTAATTTTTGAAAGATATCTTTCAAGAGTGTAAGTATCATAGTCAATGCCTTTATTTATTTCAGGATTTTGAATGGTATTCTACAGTCACTGGACTCCAATGTTTCTGATGAGAAGTAAGCAGTGATTGCATTATTCCCATGTATTAGTTATTATTTTTCCCCGTTTATATTTAGCATATTTTCTCTCAGGATTTCAGAAATTAATGACATGTCTAGATAGAAATTTCTCTTTATCCTATTTGTGTTCTTAATGAGCTTCTTAGAACTAAAGATTAAAAGCTTCACATCAGCCTGCTCAGTGTCACACAGTGGTGAGCAATGATCCATGAACCAGGAAGTCACAGTTCAGTTTCCTGGTCAGGACACATGCCTGTGTTGCAGGCTCAATCCCCAGTAAGGGCTGCGCAGTAGGCAGCCGATCAATGGTCTCATTACTGATGTTTCTATCTTTCTCTTCATCTCCCTTTCTCTCTGAAATTAATAATATATATTTAAAAGTCTCATATCAAATCTTAGAAGGTTGGAGCCATTATTTTTTCAAATACAATTTTTGTTTGTTTCTCTCTCCTATCCAAATGATGCATAACATGTGTGTTGGTACCCTTGACATTGCCCAATAGGTTGCTCATTCTCTGTTAGTTTTTCATTATTTCCTCCTCTTTGCTATTTATATTGGACTAGAGGCCCAGTGCATAAAATTTGTGCACTGAGGGTATCCCTCAGCCCAGCCTACACCCTCTCCAATCTGGGATCCCTCTCACAATCCAGGATCACTGGCTCCTAACTGCTCACTGCCTGCCTGTTTGCCCCCTAATTGCTCCCTTGCCAGCCTGATTGACACCTAACTGCCGCTCTACCAACCTGATTGCACCCAACTACTCTCCCCTGGTGGCCTGATCACCCCCAAGGCTTTTATTACTATACATATTACCCTTCACAAAAAATTTGAATAACCCTACTTTATAATAAGGACTTGATGATTGAATCATTGGGACCAGACACCAAGATTTCCTTGCTTTGAATAGTGGAGAGAATAATTATCTTGTCTTTAAGTTGCCGTGAAATTAAAATAAGATAATGACTTAGAAAAGTATAAAAGCACCATATAAAGACAACTGTCTTTTTCATGTACTGAAAAGACAATAAAATGGTAAAATGAAAAACACTACTTAATTTCCCCTTTCCTTCCTTAACAGCCTCTATTTAAACTTTGAAATTTATAAAAGTTTCACTCCAATTTTCATTTCTTTATGGATCCCCTTCACCAGAACAGGTGGAAGGCTTCACACTCACTGCTAAGGCATGCTCTGCTGAGGGGCAGGGCAGAACAGGCTTGCTTTTGGGTCAAGGAAGGAGCAGGAGTCCCCACCTCTGAAATGTGAAGGCTGCCTGGGTGAGGACAGTTAGAACTGGAAGCTTGTCTGAATCACGTCAGTCAGTCTGGTACCCTGCAGTGAGGCACCCCTCCACTGAGGTGGTCCCACCCCTCTCCCCCCTCCTCAGGGCTGCAGGTTCTTGTCCCTTCACCTGGGCATCCTCCCATGCTCCTTGATCCCTGGCCTTGCCCACTCACGTCTTGGAGCCAATGCAGAACCTCTCTCTCTCTTCAGGTGAGGCAGATCCCTGCCCTTGGTCTCCTGGAAGCTGTAAATCTGTGGTCAGAGGCCCGGTCTGGTTCTCAGCAACCTTATGCCTGAGATTTTTCCCATGGCCTGGGCCACTCCCACAGCAGCATGCCCCCAGGTCCCCATGGGAGTAGCTAGGGGGCTGGCAGCACCTCTCTCTGGCAGCAATATTCCGGGTACCCCACTAGAGTGGCCGAGCAGGCCAACCACACCACCCTGCACAGCCATGTTGCTGGGGGCCCCACGGGAGTGGCTAAGCAGGTGCAGCTGCTCCTCCTCGGGGCAGTGATGTTCCTGAGGTCCCATGGGAATGGCTAAGCAGGCTGGCCCCCATCCCCCAGGCAGCAATGTTCCTGGGGCCTCACAGGAGTGGCAAGGTGGGTCACTGCCCCTACTGGGGCCTGCGATGGACCCGGAACCCTGGCGTGGCATCTGGTGCTACCCACTCTACCTCCCTGGCCAGATGGACTGGTACCTTGTAGGTGGTGTCTGGCGATGGACCCAGACTTCAGGAGCAGGCCATGGTACTGCCCATCTTGCCTGTTATGCAAATTAACCTGCATCTTTGTTGGGTTAATTAGCATACTAACTGATTGGCTGTGGGCATAGCAGAGGGATGGTCAATTTACATGTTTCTCTATTATTAGGTAAGATAACTTTATTGTATTTTCTCCAAAGTTACTATTCTTTATTCTACCAGTTCAGATCTGTAGAAAGTAAATTTCTTAAATTTCAGTAATTGCTCATTTTAGTTTTCATAATTTTAAATTTTAGAATATATATATTTTTTACTTAATTTTCTCTATTCCCTAGTCACTGAAATATTACATTTAAATTTTCTTTACATCTTTTATAGTTTTATTCAATTTTTGACTACATGGACAACTCTTACAGTTTTGTGTTTATTCAGCTATTTTTACAGTGGTACCTTGAGATACGAGTTTAATTCATTCCCTAACCTTGAGGCATGGGATACTATGAGATGCTCCAGTCACAGTAAACTGGTGGGTCCTGTGCAGCCGGCCAATTGGCGCCCTTACTCCTATCTCAAATGTTGCTCGTATTTCAAAGCAAAAATCGCTCGCTTGATGGCTCGTATCTCAAAAATCTCATATGTTAGGACACTCGTATCTCGAGGTATTACTGTACTGCTAAATTAAATTATCTGGTCCCATTTAGAGTGAGCTTACATTCACTTTTGATTTTTTTTCCCTGACATTTAGGCCATTTTATTGACTAAAACTGAAAATTTTAGAATATATTACTTAGATTCTATTTTCCCCTTTAAGGATTTATTTTTATTTTCTTTGTTTTTAATATTTTTGTCAAGACTAAAAGGCTGGGATGTCTCTCCTCCATGCTGTATAACTGTTACCTATGATTTTTATGGTTATGTTTTTTGTTTTATCCTCTTCCTGGCTTATCCTCAAGTCTGTAATTTTAGTGAACTACCAATGAATACAACTGAGTTTGTAAGGATTCTCCCTCTTTCCATTAATTGGATGTGTATTGGAGAAGTAAATTTAAAGTTCAACTAGTCGTCCAACATGGCTTGCCTTTAATTTTATGACAGGCCTTAATGTGTCTCCCCTGTGCAAATGTATACTTTACCAGTTAGTCAGAATTAGCTGGAGAGCTTATCTAACCCTTTGAATAAGCTCTCATTTGTAAGCTCTTTTCAAGAAATTTCTGGGTTGTCAGCTACTTAACTGAACCAGGACCTCAATTTCAGGCTTTGGTTGTATTCCCAGTATTCCTGACATATTTGCTACTATTTTTTGACAGTGCTGCTGGGGAAAATTTCCACCCTTTGTTTTAAGTCGCCTTTGTCACCTAGTTAGCAAGGAGTTGGGAAGAACAAGGCCAGGCAAAAGGCTGAAGCTACCTGTTATTTTTAGCTCAAAATAAAGATGTTGTCAGGAATAAATGCTTCTAAATCTGTTTTCCAAAGCAGTAATACGTTTTTAGGTATTATTATTATTATTATTTACAATTTTGTAAAATTTTATACTTGTTTTGGGCAAGAGAATTTTCAGACTTTTATTTCTCCATACATGGACTATCTAATTGTTTTTTATAAACATTTACTTACTGCTTTTGTGTACCAGACACCAATATTACAGGGATATGCATATATGTATATTTATTGCTTTTTCATGTTACTATTTTTTTAAGTCTCAGAAATACAGGAAAGTGTTAAGCACTTGTAATAAGTCGTGTGATTTTTATATTATAATGGGAACATTTGGAAACAGATATTTCTTCATCTGAGTTAACATTTGCTCTTTAAAAAGGTATTGTGGAGTTTCATTTAAGCTGACAATATATCAAATACATAAAATAAATCATGAATACAATTTTCATTATTTAATAAGTTTGAGAGATAATATTAATAACCATTTTTTTATCTTTATATTTTATAAATAAGAAAACTGAAATCCAGGGTGATAGGATCAAGTTTCAGTATATACAGATACTTAAATGAACTATCAGCAGTTTTCATGATTTCTAAATTCCCTTTCAAACTTTTATTCTAAAAATAAGAATGATATTTCCTAAACATTTAAAATAAAAATAAATTGATTAACTAATAAGGAATACCTAAATACTATAACTATTTACATTTCTTCATGAAAATTTTACTAAAAACTGATTTATAAGGAGTGTATTACTAAATATCAGGATATTAAGTATTTTTAGAAAATAAATCTTTCTGTTTTTAAATTTTTTTTACATCTATAGGGCAAATGATGTTAACATTGATAATTTATTTAAATTATTCTTTAAATATATCAAAAAGCTGAATGAATTATAAAAAAGAAAAACACCCTAGGTTCAAGTTGACATCTATAGCAAAGCACAACTTTTTGAGAGATTTCTGTGTTTTATGTCTCTGCATTCATGTGTGTATGCATGAGTGTCTGTCTATGTGTATAGCAAGTTATCCTTAATACATTTTAATTACAATAATTATAATACATGTTTATATTTTGGTATAGCACTGTAAATACAGTGATCTCTCATATGTTTAGGGTAGTTCAGCAAATGAACAAACCTCTCCATATTCACAATGGGGAATAAAATTATTTAATCATTGTGTTTTATGTAAACTTTATTGGTATAAATACCCAAATACTATTCAAATCACACAGGCTCTGCTCTGACTCTAGTGTGATTATTTTCAGAATTACTTAAATGTCACCTTAAAAGCAAGAAAAATCTGGTAACTGTTGTGTGAACACAGTCACTATAGGAACATTAACATTTATGATGTTCAGTAGAAATGTCTAATTTGTGGCCTGGCAACTTGTGAAAAACAGATTTCAAAGTGACAAAAACATATGCTTCTTTTTTATATCAAGAAATCTAGGTTTGTTTTGTTATAGTACCAGTAAAAAATACTAAAGTATACAATAAAGGAGTTACTCTACATACAGAGTAATTGTAGGGTCTTGTGGATATTAAAATTGCCATTCAAATTTCCCTGGAACTACTGATGGGGGCGTTCTTCATTAATGTTTTAAATAAATCCATACTAAAATGATTAGAAAAAGAGGATATAGAAAGATAAACACTGTTTCCAGCTTTCGTTAAATTAGATGAACTAGAACTACCCCTAAATGTTAAATACAGTGCCACAATTTACTTACTTAAATTGCTTACGTATAACTCAAAAATTTCAATCAAAATTATTAGATATTGTTCCTAAGGTTATCTCAGTTCTCTCAAAGTAACCCCTCATCATTTCATGTAGGTTATGGAAATGAAAATAATACAGTGGTACCTCGAGATATGAGTGCCCTAACATACGAGATTTTTGAGATACGAACCATCGAGTGAGTGATTTTTGCTTTGAAATACAAGCAACATTTGAGATAGGAGTAATGGCGTGGATCGGCCGGCTGCACAGGACCCACCAGTTTACCATGACTTGAGCATCTCATAGTTTCCCATGCCTCAAGTTTACGGAACGAATTAAACTCGTGTCTCGAGGTACCACTGTATTGTAAAACATACTGGCATTGTCTTGGTTAAGTTCTATATTTTTCAGAACCTTACAAAATAAAAACTACATTTTATATACTCTATGGATAAGGCTTTAGACATGAATTACTTTCTATCAATTAGATGCATTTACAAAGATTAAAAAAAGCATAACTAAAGAAGGAAAATGATCATTCTGGGACTATGGCAGTTGCCATTGTTTGCCAAATTCATGGATTTGCATCAGTTTCTAATATTTATTTTGGACAACAGTGCCTTCCATGGCTAGAGAAGTAGTCTGTTCATGTAACTCATGAAACTCAGGATTTTAGCTTTGGGTTTACCTTCTCCAGCCTGTTAGTGTTCCGAGGCCATGTTGGCATAAGATCTGAGACATAGCTTCTTATAGTTCTGAAATAATTCTAAGGTACACGGACAATAACATTATTTCCAATATTCAACAATTTTATAAGCTCCATACTCTCTGTATTAAATTTTGTAATGACTCAATCACCTAATAGAGTTTTTATTTCCTCTCTCGCACTTAGATTAACCATATTTATAATAGTTTGTTTCACTATCTCTTTATAAAAATACAAAAACATAAAAATAAACTATCCTATAGCTTATAGCTTGAAGATAATATTGATACAGAAAGTTAATGTTTTTCTCTTTGAAAAGGTTATCTATGTAAACTTGTCTGAATGAATAAATTTTAGTAGTCTTTATCTTCTAGTTTTATATGTTTTATACCACAAATAAGGAATTTTATATCGTCACAACCAGACAGACACTTTTATAGTTGAAAAACAGTGAGTAGAAAATCTTTTGAATTGCACTTACAATGTCTTCAGAGGAAAAACTACATAACAAATGAATTTTAACCATGTTTATAAATTACTGGTATCAGAATACTTAGGGAGAAAATGCAAATTTATAATCTAAATGTCTGTCTAGTTATCTAATATTGATCTTTTTTATCATATAATAACTGTATTGATGAAAATTTTTAAGACATTTGTATCAATAAATGATATAGAAGTTCCCAATAATTATATTGGAAATTTGAACTTACATCTGAAAAAAAAAGTGAAATTTCTGGTACTACTGGACAAACCTCGCAGACCAGAAAATTAGCAAGGGGACATAAGTACTGAGCACCATGAGCCAACTATACTGAACTGACATTTATGGAATATTCTATGAGGCCAGCATTATTTTGATTAAAATAAAAAAATATATCATAGGAAAGAAAGCTATCAATCTTTAACCAACAGAACATAGATGCAAATATTATGAAAAAAATTAATTTATACGTGCAACACTAAAAAGTACAAAAGGTTGCTAATTAATGGAAGACATAAATAAATGGGTTGGAAAACTAAATGCTGGTAAGATGCCAAATTGTTATTTATCTGAGGTCAGTAAACTTTTCTGTATAAGTCCAAACAGTAAATATTTAGTATTTGCAAATTATAGAGTCTCAATCACAATTCAACTTTGCCTCTGAAGCAAGAAAATAGACATAGACATTGTGTAAATGAATGTCATGGCAGTGTTTCCTGGAACTGTGTGCAAAAACAGTTCCTGAGGTAATTTGGCAAGAAGGCCCTATTTTGTCAATTGCTGATTCATTGATTTTTTAAAAAATTATCAATTAAATTTCCAACAGGCATTTTTTATGGAATTGAAAAGCTAATTCCAAATTAATTTGAAAATGCTAAGAACCTAGAAGGTGACTTACCACTTCTTTTCCAGAAGACTTGATCTTGAACTTTCATACAATGCTGGTGGGTATGTAAAATGGCAAAACCACTTTGGAAAACAGTTTGGCAACTTCTTAAAAAGTTAAAATGCACTTATTATTTCATTCTTAGGTATATTCTTAAGAAAAAAAGAAAACTGTATAGAAATGTTCATAGTAGCTATATTTGTTGTAAACAAACTTGAATCAAGCCCAAATGTTCATTGTCGGGTAAATAGATTAAAACTGTGGTATATCCATATAGTGGAATATTATTCAGCAAACAAAGTAAATGCACACAACTACATTGTTAAATTTCAAAATAAGTATACTGAATGAAAGAAGTCAAACAACAATCGTATGGCATATGATTCAATAATACAAACCACTAGAAAATTCAATGTAATCTACAGTGAAAAAGAAGTTCAGTACCTGCCTTCTTGGGGGCTTAGAATGGGTGGAAGAAAAGCATCATTCAGTTACAGGAAACTTTGGAAGATGATAGAAATGTTTTTGTTTGTGTTTGTAGAGATGGATTAGGTATGTATGTATATATATATATGTGAAAACTTAATCCAACGTTATAATTTAAATACATGCAGTTTATTGCATGTTATCTCTGCTTCAGTCATCTTTTGAAAATGATGTGAGCAAATAATATCTCACATAATAAAAGTGAAAGGAGTTTTAGGGGTACAATAGGAAGACTTAAAGAGTTTTAGGAATGGAAAGAGTCCATAGGAGGGAATGAGACTTGAAGGCATCAGGGTGTTTATCTTACCTGTATAGAAGATAGAGAAATGACACAGACAAATATAAAAATAGTGTAACTGGCCTAAGTGATTAAGACAGACAAAACTGAGGACAGATAGGTATCTCTGGCCTGAACAATTAAAGTGACCATAAGCTTGGCCAAAAGTACCCTGACCTGAGTAGCTGGGAAAGCTATAAGATTAGACTTTCTCTGCCAATACAACTAGGAGAGCTATATGATAAATTAAAAGTGACTCGAACCTAACAAATAACCAAATGAGGAAAATGCTGGTGTGGGAGTCATGAAAGCTGAGTATAGGGCTAAGATCTCAAGATTGAAAAGGGACATTTCCAGCCTATTAAATGCCTCAGGACAAAGAAAACAGTGGTCACCCTTCTCAGGGGCCCCTCTTTCATGCAGAAGGAACAGAGTCTTAAGCTTAGAATTTAGAATTAAGGTTTTAGAGGTAGTGTCTGCTTGCAATAAAGTTTCTGTACTTTTCACCAATCACCTTTTGCCCATGGCTTCATTTTTTGAATGCATCTGGATAAGAACCCTGGGAGAGCAATCACTCTGCTCAATAAGACCTCCCACATCAAAAAGACATGTTAAGACAGAGCTAAATTTGGACATATATCATAAATGCACAATAGACAAGCAAAATGAGATAAAGATAGTGTACCAAAATGGTAGATAGTCATCTGAGAGTCAGCTAGTGCAGGCTAGCTTCTATTTTGACCTATGTACTTCTAAATAAGCCAGTATTCTTTTTGACTGTTCACTGCTCATGCAGTTACATATGCTTAATATTTAGTCTATTCGTCCTGCTTCAAGAAGTAATTGAAAGGCATGCAGGCCAAAGTGAGTATGTAAGATTTCAGTAACCAAAATAAATTCATGAATGACTTGAATATTTATTGAATGTCCACATTACCGGTTAATATATGGCATGAACACCACTAAATGTGACAAACATGCTTTCTTTTGTCATACCATGGGAGTTACCATTGAACAGAAAATGGAATGTAAGATGTGAGTGTCTAGACACAAGGCTGGCAGACCAAGTTCTTAAGTTCCTTAACATTTTCTGAATATCTAGTATTTTACATTAATCAAATTTGGGGAAACATATACACCTATGAAACAAAGATGGAGAATTTAAGACTTGTATCATATTCGTGAATAGCTCCATGGAGACTCACTTTACCTTAGAAGATACATTGATTGCTACCATAGCAAAGCACACTGTGAACTGGAATCCATTTTTTTCTAAAGTACATTGATAATATGCCTCAAGCTGTTCTGACATGGCATGAGTTCAGAATTATTTTTCACGGATGTGATTGAGTCTTTCCAGAGTAATGCTTAATAGACAGAAAGTTGAAAAGCATTGCCGCCCTGCACTGAGATCTTTTACAAATAATTACCAGAATGACTCACCATTCGGATGGGGAGTAGTATTGATTTAACTCCCTTTGAGAATTTAATTTTTCCCCCTTTTAACTTATCTGAAAGCCTTCAATAAAGAAATGGTGCTGACTGGGTATTTCATCATAAACTTTTAGGGCAATAAGATATGGGAAAATGATTCCCTTAACTTTATTTCAAAATATATTTGATAACTGTGAAGATTGAGACAAGTAAACTTGTAATAACTTTTAAACTCTATAAAGGTGTCAACAACACATAAGGGTGACTATGTATTATATTGTTAAACTATAGATATATAGATAGGTCAGAGTCTATATTAAGAATGACCTACACACAGCATTTTAACCTGTTATTAATACTTTATTTAAGTTGTGTAACTGCTTTGAAATGAATGATAGAGCCAGGAAACATTCCACATAATCAAATAGGCTCTCCTCCCTTCCCCCTGATTTACTTTTGGTTTTGTTTTCTAACCTCTACCTCTTATGGCATAGGGCGTACAGATGATTCACTAGTCATGACAGACCCTTCCACTTGATAGATTTGTAAATGACTTTACTGTTTCCTAGTTCTGAAACCTCATCTATTTAATTTAAACATCATGGCTTTAGTTTCATTTCTTGGAAAACAGGAATAATAATATACCACATATCAAAAGGTAGTTGTAAAGATTAAATAAGATATTTTATGCAAAGCTCTTGGAATATGACTAAATGTCAGATATTTTACTTTAGTATCAAATATTAAGCAAACTATTATTTTTTCAATGTTGATAATTCAAATTTATGTGAAAATGTATCAGCTAATGTATACTGAACATTTTTAATATTTATAAACAAACTCTAAATAATCCCTGTAAATACTCAAATGTCTCTTTCATATATTTGTCTCCTATATAATAGTATTTTTTCTCTAAAACCCAATCAAAGCATCCTTCTGAAAGCCTATAACACTAGATATCACAAAATTTATTTTTTAAAATTATGTAATAATGTTCATTGTCACCACACCTTTTTTATTTCCCACTGCCCTATTTTTCTTTCTTGTGCAGTTCTTTTTCCCCAACTGGATTCTAAGTTACTTCAAAGCAAGAAATGGTCTAATTTTTTTCCATCATCCTAAAACAAGTATATAACTATTACCTAGTTAAAGATTTCTAGATTTTATTTTTAATAATTTATTAATTTTATTAATTAAAATAACTATGTTATAATAGAAAAATAAGTACTTTATAAAATACATTTATGTTTGGTTACATTTCAAAAACAATTGAAAAATAATGTTGATCCAATGTGTGACTTATTTTATTTTCCCAATAATTGTGAAAGAGTTTCTAGTTCCAAAATTTTACATATGAGGTGTTTAAGCTTCAGAGATTAAGTCTTTTGCTCAGTGTATACAGCTGACCAAGTAAAAGTATGGGTCCAAAAAAATAGATTGTTCTAACTTCAAAACCAATAGCATGTCAATTATTGATAAAAATCTCAAACAAATGTTTAACTGGTTTTATTGGAATTTTCCTTACACCTTCATTTTTATTTCAAGAAATATTCTAGACCACAAATATTTATATTCATATTCAAATTTCATAGACAGTAACACAGAAACATTTAATGGAAGAGCCCTACTTCTCTTGCTGGATAAAAAATAAATATATTAAGAACCTTTATAATTTTCCAAGAAAATACTAATTCAAATGAACAAGAAAATAAACTCATTTCTGAAATTCCCTTAGCCAAAATCTTTCAACAACTAGTTCAAGCAAGCTTATAATTTAACTTCTTCCCCAAATATCTTTATAAATTCTATTTCTGATCATAGGGACTAAACTTCTGCGTGAAAATGAATCTCAGGTATCAAAAGTTAAACAAAATAAAACAAAAATTCTTAATAGAATATGAAGAAGAAACTTCACTTTCAGAGTCAGAATCCTGTTATTTTCTGTATGAAGAACTGCTGATTGGATATTATTTAATGTTTTTAATGTGAAAGTAAAGTTACAAATTGGATAATTTCGTGTAATTTCTGTTCTCTGTGATTGTTCTCTACATTTGAAATGTTTTGGAGCTCTGTATCTTCAACTATATTATAACTCATAAATATTCTATACATATCTCCAATATAGCCCTTAGACCATATCATAATTATGCAGTAGAGTAGGCTCATCTTTAATTAAAATGTTAGTACCCATGTAGAAGCCAATAGAATGTGGTATTTATTAGAAAATCTCCAATTCTTAAAGTATGGAATAATAAAGAGGTCTCCAGACTCAAATGCATCTTCCAGAAATACATTTTCTTTCTCTATTCTACCACCACCTCATAAAGCTATGACATAGTCTCTCTGCATACAACACCCATTCATTCTTTTACATTTATATATATATATATTAATTTCCCTTTGCAATTAAATCTCTTCCTCCCTCACCCTCATGCTTTGACAAAATTACATTTATCCATTAAGATTAATTTTAGGGGCAAAATAATGGTGTCAGAATAGATGACGTGTCCTGAGTCTTGTCCCTGAGCAGACAGAGACAACAGCTGAGGGCCGCACCAGGAGTGTTTGTTGGCGAGTTAAAGGACAGTTATACTCTAGGAGAAGGTGAGAGACTGCTGGACGGGGCTCTCCTGACCAAGCAGCCCCTACTGCTGCTGGTTTTTTTCTTCTGGAGCCACCAGCTCAGTCACAGAGACTGCACCATCTTGAAGGAAAAGGTGTATGTTTGCAGAAGCTTGAAAATCTACAGTTATGGCACCCACCGGACAGCTGTGAGCCCCAGAACAGCAGTCCCCAATTGGCTCAAACACTCAGATTCAGAGGAATTCTACACACCACACAGAAAGGTCATATTTCATCTGGGATAAGGTGAGGTCTCTGATTCCACAGAGTACTGTGGAAGCTGGAGGACTGGGTAAAATCTGAACCTAGAGAAATCCATGGCTGTTGGGCCTGGCATAATCCATGAATGTGGAAGGAGGTCCTCAGAGCTGCTAACAGAGGGGATCTCTAAAAAACAACCCATTTTTGATCTGATGCAGAAGTTCAGCCTGGGAGTTATTAAAGTGTGCCGGCTGCTTGGACAGGAGCAGGGAAGGGGGACTGCACAGACTTGTGCTCTTTCCTCTTCAGATCCTTGGTTCTGATTACTAAGCCCAATACAGAGGATCACCCAGTTGGGGATACCCTGGGAGACTGCAGGAGAAAGTTGTTTTTCTGGAACCTGGGAATCAGAGCGGGAAGTGACTGTCAGAGAAGCAGCTCTGGGGCAGCCCACTCCCACAAACCAGTACTGAGTGCCACAGGGAAAGCAGGATCTAAGCACAGGCTAGTGAGGACCTATAGTCTTGGAGGTCAATCCCTAAACACTGCCACTCAGGGGCTGACTCACAAATTGACTCTGGTTTAATCATAAAAGAAAAAAGAGATTAAGACACACCACCTGCTTAAAAACCAGGACCGGCTTACAACACTGAGCATCAGTGGAATGCAAGGAACTGCACTACTGTCCTGACTTGGAAACAGGCATGCCAAACAGAACAATAAAGTGAATGACCTTTACTACAGCACATTCTATTTCCTTTTTATTATTTTTTTAATTTTCATTTTTTTTTACTTAAGAAACTATTTTTTTCTTTTTTTCTCACTTGATTTTACCTTTTTAATTATTACATTTTTTTATTTTCAATCGTGTTATTACTACTACTATTTTATCTTTTTGAAAAAAGAAGTGTCATTTTATTTTCTCTTTATTTTACTTTAGGATTAGAGTTCTACATTCTATTTTCATATTTCCTTTAGCATCCTTTTACTCTATCTCAACTCTACCTTTATGCCATCACTCTCTTCCTAACTTTTCCCATTTTGTTGTCCTATTTCTCTTACCCTCTTCCTACTTTAGATTTCCCCTATTCTTTCTTTTTTACCCCATTAAAATTTGACCCCATTTATATGTATAATTTCTGATCCCCTGCTCCAAGTTCATACATACTTCTCTGTCTTCACTAGCCAAAAAATCGTTATTCTCTCTGTCCTTTTGTTGTTGTTTGATTGAAAGTTGATTATATCGATTTTTTATACTTTTTTTTGTGATTGTTTTGCATATTTCTTCTTGTTTTATTTTGCTTTTTCTTTGTTTTGTTTTTGTTTTTTACCTCTGTTTTCCCTTGCTTCCCTTGATATTAGTTGTTGTTTCTAGTTTGTATTAATCTCCTAATACATATTGTTGGCATTTGTTGGGATTAGTGGCTGTTCTGTTGGAGTTTTCTTCCCATATATATATTTTGTTCCCCTTCTTCTTCTAATTCTCTTTTTTTTCTCTCTTACTTTTTTCCTTTTCTTTCTTCTTCTTTTTTCTTTTTTTAATTTTTTCTCATGTCTCCCAATTTCATTTTGGCACTCCTTTTTTTTTCTTTTCTTCTTTTCTAACTTCTTTTTCTCTCCTATCCACTAATTTGCCTCTCTCTGGTGGTCACCTTTATTTGTGTCTATTAATATCAACAATACATGTCTGCTCAGTGCCTTGTGCATTATACCTGATTGTAATGTATTCTGTGCCTTTAAATCAACACAGGAGAGAGAGAATGATGTAACCATACACCCGGAGAAGAGAGATCATAGGCAAATAAAGAAACAGCCTGCATATGAAGGCATCACCAGAAAAGAAGTAAACGAAATAGAGGCAAGAGATGTGCCAGAGAAAGAATTCAGAGAAATGGTCATAAGGTGGCTGAAAAGAATGGAAGACAAATTAGTCAATATGAGTAAGAACCAAGAGGAAATGAAGAAAAAGCAAGAAGAAATGAAAAATGTCATCGCTGCTATAAAAGTCTCAATAAAAAGCATCAAAAGTAGATTAGAAAAAGCAGAGGACAGCATCAGTGAGGTAGAAGACAAGGTGGGAAAAATACTCAAGTAGATCAGCTTCTAGGGAAAAAAATTAAAAAGCAGGAGGAGAGTCTAAGGGAACTTGGGACAATAGGAAACAAAACAACTAAGCATAATAGGGATTCCAGAAGGAAAGGAAACTGAGCAAGGAATATAAAACATGTTTGAAGAAATAATGACAGAAAACTTCCCTGATATAGGGAAGAAAAGCCCCACACATTTCCAAGAAGCTCACAGAGTCCCAAGCAAAATGAACCACAAAAGACTGACACCAAGGCACATTATAATAAAATTGGCAAACACCAATGACAAAGTAAGAATTTTAAAAGTGGCCAGAGAGAGAGACAGAAAGTTACCTACAAAGGAATCCCTATCAGACTAGCAACTGATTTCTCAACAGAAACTCATCAGACAAGAAGGGAATGGAATGAAATATACAAAGTCATGCAAAGGAAGGTTATGAATCGAAGAATACTGTATCCAGCAAGGCTTTCAATCAAAATTGAAGGTGAAATCAGGAGCTGCACAGACAAAAAAAGACTAAGGGAATTTATTACCACCAAGCAGTCAATGCAAGAAATGCTAAAGGGTCTGTTGTAAAAAAAAAAAAAAAAAAAAAAAAAAAAAAAAAAGAAAAAAA
>PVJN01015531.1:0-44191 GCA_004026805.1 Lasiurus borealis | reverse complement strand
GGCTTACTTTTTTTGAAACATCTTTCTGGGAGCAACAATGGAAAATCTGCAGTAGGGACAGGGAGGCAGGTTAGGTGGCTTTGCAGTAACCTGGGCAGGGGATCTGAATCCCCAGCTACAGCTTAAGACATCAATAGTGGAAAGAGGATGGGGCAGCAACAAAAGTTAATAAAAGCTCCTTGTGCAGCTAAAATATTTACTTAGGAGAAACACTAATGCCAGAGAGGACTTCCATGTTATAAAACATGGAGTGTGTAAAATATGCCCATCATGATAAGAACTCATGAATTAATTGAAACATGAAACAAATAGCTCTACCTAGTAAAAGCCATTTCAAGTGACCTTCAAGAGAAAATTATTTTCAAACGACCACTTGAGATATTAAAAGCACCATCGTCAATGTAACAGTAAATGAGTTTTAAAAAAATATCTGTTGACAAAAGATTAAATCAAATTATTCATTCAATCAATATTATTCATTCATGAAAATTCTTGCATGTTTATTCTAGTGATTTGCCAGTTTGGGGGATTATGCATCCTTTTAGTGAAAACATTTTAAAATTTGTATCCCAATATATGTTTATTATTCTCAATAAAATGTATATACATACCACCAAACTAGAAGAATATATATATTTTAAAATATATTAAACATAGACAGCTAATGAAGTGATGTATATGTGATATAAAATATGTAATACGTATATCTACTACTAGCACAAAACATTTAGCTTCACTAAAATTAATATCTCTGTTGAGAACAAATTATTAATGTCTTTATGATATTTTCAAAAATGAGTTTATCACTTTAGGCATATTTTGCAAAACCCAGTTTATTTTTTATAATATGTTTAATGATAATTATAAATTAATAAATACTTGCTTAGTAACACTTGTTAAACAATTGTGATCATTTTCCTATCTCATTTACTAATTATATACAGATTTTTTAAAAATAGATATAGGACCTTTTTTCTTTTCCATGATCTTAGAGATTTCTTCCAGAATAAGATGTTGCATTTTTATGTTTTTACTAAATATTTCAAAACTCAATGAACATTATAATTTTGAAGCTTTTTAGTTTCTAAATCTTGTTTCAAAGTCTTGAAACTGTCAAACAATATGACACATCATTTTTGTCAACAAAATTACAAAAAGATAAAAAATTTTCAAGCACATATGTTTTAAAACTATTCTCTCTATAGAAAAACTTTAATTTCTTCCTTACTATTACAGCACCATCTTTATATTGAAATGACAAATTGTGTAATTTTTTAATATCTCTATTTGGTAGCAAACTAATGACTTGTTATAGACTAGTGTCCCAGTGGGCAAAATTTGTGCTTGGGGGTAGGTGTCCCTCAACTAGTCCTTCACCCTCTCCAATCTGGGACCCCTTGAAGGATGTCCTACTGCTAGTTTATAGGGATTGGGCCTAAATCGGCAGTCAGACATCCCTCTCACAATCCGGGACTGCTGGACCACTCACCTGCCTGCCTGCCTAATTGCCCCTAACCACTCTGCCCACCAGCCTGCTTGCCCCCAACTGTCCCCTGTCATCTGTCTACTCACCACAAAGTATACCCCCACTGTCCTGATCACCCCAACTGCCCCCCACTGACCTGATCACCCCCAATACTCCCCCCCTACCAGCCTGATCACTCACAACAGCCATCCCATTCTGGTCTGATTACTCACAACTGTCCTCCCCTCTTGGCCTCTAACTGCCTCTACCTTGGCCCCGCCATCATGGCTTTATCCAGATGAACATCCAGAAGGTCTCCTGGAAGGTCTCCCAGTCTAATTAGCATATTCACTTTTTATTAGTGTAAATAGATGTCTGGTCTATAGGTGGGGGCCAGCTGGTTTGCCCTGAAGAGTGTCTCAAATCAAGGTGAGAGTTTCCTTGGACCATGGAACAGCCTGGGCAAAGGTCCTGTGGTGGTTTTCAGGCCAGCCATGCCCCATGTGGTAGGGGTCCCCACAGGGGTGTGTGACCAGTCTGGGTAAGGAGCTGATGGCTGTTTGCAGACTGGCCATGCCCCCCAGTGGGGACTATTACTCCATGGGCGTGTGGCCAGCCTGGTTAAGGGGATGCGGGCCTTTTTCAGGCTGTCCATACGCCCAGTGACCCAGGCTCCCAGCTCCTCCTTGAGCAGAGACAAGGGTGGGCTAGAAGCCTGAGTCTCCCACAGTGACCCAGGCTCTGAGCCACTTCTTCAGCAGCAGCCAGGGTGGGTGAGAAGACTGGCTTCCTCCATCACCAGTGGCAACCCAAGCCTCCTGCTCGCTCTAGCACCATGGTTGCCACCATCTTTGTTGTATTAATTTGCATACTCACTCCTGTTTGGCTGGTGGGCAGAGCAGAGTTATATTCAATTTGCATGTTTCTCTTTTATTAGTATAGATAAGGGCAGCAAATTTGAAACTTTTTCTTATCTTTTTGTAAAGTGAGAAAAATGTGTGAAATATAGAAAACTAGTGACTTCTCTTTAAATTCAATTCTATCATATTCCAAATTATTGTAGAATTTACTATTTAAAGTTATTATTTACAAAACATATTTAACCATATTAGGGACATCTTGTAGCATAAACACAGCAATGTATTGTAATGTTATGCTAGTGAAAGAAGATGAGTCCACCATGATCAGCCCTTTATAATTACAGTCTTCTTTTAGGAATTTTTCCACATCACTTGTCACTAACGTAACAGTGACTGTCCAATATGTGGACCTGATGAGGGAGCCAGGGTGATTCCATCCATTGACCAGTAGTAAAGCATTATTTCTCTTATTTTGGATCAAAGAAATATAAGTAATCTCTATATTTGTTCTTATTTAATCATATTTCCACAGAAATTTAAAATCAAAGACCAGAAAGCAAGTCCTAACTAACACCCCTAATAGTTCCATCTGCTAGTGACATGGGTAATGTAGAAATATATCTGGCTCCATCAGAAGCCATAATCATGAACTTTAGTGTGTATATCATGTGCCCATTTGGTGAAGATTATGTACCCCTTCTTCAACTAATATTTTAAAATGAAAACTATAAAAGGATGTAGTTATAAAGGAAATTAGTTATACTGAAATTTAGTCTTCAAAATATTTACAAGCAAAACAGAAGGAAAGAGTAATATATCTGCTTCTTTACTAATGTATTAAATAGCAAGATGTAATAGTGTTTTCAATAACTAATGAAATTTATAATAATAAATGCAAATTTATTTAAGTGTATAAATTATAATATATTCATAATTTATATTGGTAAATTCACAGATAGTAATGCTATAATAGTCTGTTAGTAATATTGATAATGTAAAAAATTTAATTTTCAGTTAAATGTTGGAAGAAATATAGATGTAGCTACTATTTTGCTATCTTAATTCATGGACTTCCTGACTTCTATCCATAGATTTCAGGTTAAACATCTCTAACAGAAAATTGGTCAGGTCAGGATATCAAAGAAATAACATTCTGGGTTTAGTGAAAATTAGCCACGTCACAAAACTTAGGAAAGAATAAGGAGGGTAACATGGCAAAGGGTTTCTTTCTTTCTTTTTTTTTTTTTTTAATACATAGACATTGTACTGACTTCCCCTTCCTCAATCTGAAAACTTTTGCTTATATTATAGGTGGATATATGGAAATACATTTTAAAAATCAGCTATTTGACTCCTTCATAGTTCTTTTTCTCTCTCATAGCATTCCATGTTTAACTCAAGTATTTAGAATTGGTGTGGTTATCTTCAGAAAAAGAATGCCAATGTTTACAAATACCTATGCAGTTAGAGAATCAAAGGCAATTTCAGGTATAACCAAAATGTATAGGAGAAGTGGTATTTTAAGAATGAGAGACCATCACATTCTGAATTAAAAAATATAATCCACTGGTATTGAACAGGTGATGGGATGAAAGAAAAGTATGACTTCAGAGGCTGATTTGAAAAATGCTCTGCCTATTGCTACCTGTAAAGATAGTAAGATTCCAGAAGACATCCTGAATGCCTTTTCTCATCCTTGTGCACATAATAAATAAGATCTTAAGATTCATATTTCCCTCTATGCCTTTGAACAGTCTATGAATTAATACATTGAATTGATTCATGTAGAGTTTTGCAGAACATAACAGGTTTGGATTTCTGAGTCTCCTACCATTTTTCTTAGTTATCATCATTTTTTTTAAACTTTAAAGTAATAAGCACTTAAAAGTTCTCCAAAAATATGCTCAACAATTTTTTATTTGAAGTTTTCTACTGGCATTACAGATTTGATAAAAATAGTTATTACAATGGAGGGGGAAAGAAACAGTTCATGTTTAGTGAAAGAATCCAAAAGAAAAAAAAAACTATGAAAAAACAGCTGAAAACTATTTAGCAGACACCTTAAAATATGTATTGCTTTTAGACTATTTATATGTTTGGTTTTATATTTTAAGGGAATTATTCTTGTTAAAAATATGTTAAACTATTGTTTGGGTTTTAAATCCCTACTGAAGTCAGATGATAACACATCTGCAGTCCCTGGCTCTCCAACCTCCTCCTGTCAGGATTGTAAATGATGCCACTATTCAACAAAGCAGTGATGCAGGGAGGGGATTAGAAGCATGAATTGTAACAAACAAAATATGAATTTGAAGTTAACATGATAGGCTTTTCTCGGTGACTGTGTTCTGAGACTGCTATTGTTAGCACGTTTAGAGGTGCAGCTGCTTCTTTTATTTGCCACTGTAAGTGGAAATCACCTCATCAGCTGGATTTGAAGCCCAATGCAATAGTGAAGTGTGAATGAGTGTGTGCCCTCTATGCTGGATTGGCTTACACCTTATCAGAGCTTGCTTCTACTCCGAAGAATAACTGATTAAGTGCTGGTCAGAGCAAGTGGAAAGGATTACAGCTATGACTAATTAATAAGAGGCTTTATATCATCTGATATGACAATCTATTACTCACCATATCACAGCATATATGCTGAGTTTAATCATCAAGTTAATGTATGATTATAATCAGCAAGCTCTTTCTCAGCAAGCTCTCATATTTTTTTACAACTGACAGATGCATGTTTCTTTAAGTTTTTGATGGAATTAAATACATACATATTCTTGATAAATTAGTAATTATCTTTTGGTTGAGATTTCATTTGGTGCCTCTATGTAGTCTCTATCCCAAGGAGGGAGATCTTCTGTTTCACTGCACATTAGTCTCCTCTCACTGAAGAATCTGGAATTCAAGAGGACTGGAGAGAGATGACACTGGCTTTCTATCTGTATGAAGAGTAGAGCATTCTGGGATAAATGCCTGCAGCTTAGAGATGATCAAGGAAGATGTATCAGAATTGGGAGGCTTCTCAGGATTTCAGCTTTATTTAGTGCCTTTTATTTTATCTTAGTTGAAGTTATTGATTTTGAGAGATTTTATAAGTCAGTAGAGAAAATGGTCAAATGCTAATATAGATATAATTACTATAAATATTACCCAATATATGATTTCAGAATAGCACATGATGCTATATGAGAAGAGTAGTGAAGTTTAGAACTCTAGTTTGGTGGCTTCTTCCAAAAGCTTTGAATAAGAAACCTGTACTCTTGACGGTATTTCATCCTTTGCAGCTACCTCGTACTAGTACATCCTTGCTCCATCAGCTAGATTCTGTCTGGTGCATAAACATATTCTATTTTTCCCCATCTTAAAACAACTATTTCAAGCACTGCACCAGAAACATATTAACTTGAGATATAAAAAGATCTCTTCCACTGTGACAGAGGAATGATGAAAGGAATTATTTTGGATAAAAGTAAATTGTGCGGAAGGGAAGTGAGTTGAGGCACTTTCTACATCATTACCTTTTCTTCTTTGATGGAGTGTAGTAAAGTTTACCCTTGGGAGGAGGTTCAGGACAACATTAAAGAGCTGTGACATCTTCTGATCAGAATGTGACAGAACATTTTGGGGTTATATGGAAGAATTTCCAAGATGAATTGAAGACAACGCTAGATGAGAGTATTATGCTCTTTTTACCAGAACTAATGTCAATGCCTATGTGATTTTTCTCCACTTCTTTTTCTTATATTGGATAAAATTTTCAAAAAAACAATTAAGCAGTTGGAAAATTTTGTTTTGTTTTTTTGCTAAGAATTTTATGGAGTTGTTTAATATGACATCTCCAGTTTGTATGGAAATTACATATTTAATTTCGGTACAGTTAATCCATTCCAGGCATCACTTTAGACTTTTGTCATTTTTTTTTAAAGCAGAAAAGAATGCAAGTAATTATGCATTATTTAATGCAGTATAGTACTTACTGATATTATTATACTTTTAGCATAACGAATGAATGGACTGAGCTTTGTAAATGAAATTCTTAATGTCAGATCATTCTTCTATTTTTAGATTGAAAAGTAATAGGCCATGGTCTGTTTTTATTAATCTGTTTAATTTGGTTAACAATGATCTCTTGTTAAGGACTTCTCCATCTATAAGTGTAATATGTGTCTCTATACATATTTTCTCTTACTTGAGATCCTTTGTCAATTTGGTTGATCTATGCCTAGTTCCCAATGAATTGTATGATAACCTATGAATTGAATTTAGGATAATTCTGTTTTATATTTACAAAATATTTCAACATCTTCTTACAATTTAAATCAATAAATTGTACATTCTGGGTCTAGAATTCTAGAAATATACTTTTTAGACATTTGTTTCTTTGTGATATATGTCATTGATAAAGCTTTTAATTTCTTCAAGGTGATTAGTTTATATTTCTACCTATTGCTGAGAAAATTATCAAAATCATTTGCAAAAATTATAATAACATAATGTATGTGACATATTCTCATTGAATTTGTGGCTTATTGCCTTTATTATTTACGGAATCATACATGCATGCTTTCTTTTTATTTTCTTCATATAAAACATATGAATCTAATATCTGATCATTGTAGTATTTTCTACGTTACTTATTTCTTAGATTATAATTTATTTTCTTTACTTCATTTGTAATTTTCATAAAATTTTTGAGTTAAAGGTTTATTAATATTCAGTATAATTCAAAACTGTGAAAGCTTTTCAAAATACCCCTTACTCTGCTTTCCTTATATTTTTATGAGTCTGTATATATCCATAAATTATATTTCCATTTCTGCTTTAATCTAAAGATTATTGTCCTACTAGAGGTCCAGTGCATGAGTTTGTGCACAGATGGGATCCCTCTGCCTCTCTGGACTGGCCAGCTGAGAGAGAGGACCATGGGAGGTTGGCTGTGGCAGTGCACTGACCGCCAGGGGGCAGCTCCTGCATTAAGCATCTGCCCTTTGGTGATCAGTGCACATCATAGCTACCAGCGGGTCATCTGATCATCTGGACATAACAGTTGCTTAGGCTTTTATATATATAGATTGAAAAATATCAGTTTAATTGAGTTATGATAATATCAATTGATGAACACAAACAATTAGATTTTTTCTTAGAAAAGTGTATATGGGGGAGGCAATCATATAACCAATTTTTATAATCTCTCTATATAAACAGGCTAGTATGCTAATTGTCTGCTCAGGAGTTTGGCACCAGGGGAAGGGAGGCCCTGTCTGATAGCCAGCACTAATTTCATGCACTGGGCCTCTAGTATTCTATATGTTTTAGATAATTCATCTATGTAGGGTAAAAATATGTTTTTGCATTTATATACTATTTCTCATTTATTTTATCTAAAATTTTTGCAAGTTTTATTTTAAATTCATATTATACTAGTTATTATAATAGTGAACTTACCTATTTCAGTATCAAAATATAAAGATTCAACTATAAATGACTTACAACTATTCCTATACAAAATGAAAACAATTTTAGCACATTTAAACTTCTCTGCCACCATACCAAAAGTTATTTTTTGTATGTTAATATTGTGCCATTTTTATTTTGATTTTTTTGAGAATTACATTGTATATTACAAATTACATTACAGATGTATAAAATATTGTCGGATGCTATAGTATTTATTAGCATTTAGAATACTGTTTAAGTCTTTTCATCTTAGAATATAATAACTTATTTAACCAAAGTTATAAGATAAATATATTAGCTTCTTTCTTTAAATATGAAAATAGTAATAAGAGAAATATAGTAGATTGCCAATGTTATTCAGTTGGTAGGAAGCAGACCTGGAATTTGAATCAATGGAATACTTCTTTACCACCTATGCTGTTAAACATTTTGGTCCATTTTGTAATATAGTGTTTTAATATAAATTTTAAAGGGCCTATTGTCACTTATCCCCCCTGTATTTGTTTGTATCAAGAAAAATGTGGTTGGCTATGGGTCCTAACAAGGAATAACAAAAACATTTATTTGAGATGCCAATGCAGGAAAAGGGAGATTCTAATTCCTGACAAATCTGGGTGCAAAATCTAGATGTTGGGCCTAGATGACATGGAACATTGAGAGAAAGTAATATGCCTCAGTTTAATAGTTTACCTTCTATTTAGTAGATACTTTCCTGTAAGAGATGGTTAAAATATCCTTGATTGTGGGAGTGTATCAATTAGAAATAAAGGAGACAGTGCCAGGCTGGATTTACCCATTTATGTTCTTATCTATATATATAAAAAGCCAACAACCTGATCACTGGAATGACTAGTTGCTTTGATGCCCACTACGGCCAGCAACTGGACGTGATGGGGAAGATGAGGCCAGTGGCCAACATCCCATAATCCCTTGCTCCCAATTGAGGGTGGGGTGGCTAGCCAACCAATCCCCCAATGGCTACTTTCCCTGGCCAGCCCTGCCCCATCCCAATCAGTCCACAGCCCCTCCCCCTAGCCAACCCCACCCCAAACCACCCTCCCTACCCCAGTAGAGATCAGGGTCAGCTGGCTAACCTCCTGAAGCCCCTCCCCCTGCCCAGCCCCGCCTCAGATCAAACCTCCAACCCAGATCAGGGGCAGAGCTGGCTGACCAACCATCCATGGCCCTTCCCCTTAGCTACTGGCCCCCAATTGGGCCCTGACCCAATTCAGGGCCAACCACCCACAGCCCCTCCCCATGGCCAGCCCCAACCCTGATCAACCCACAGTGCCACTCCAGAGCAAGCTCTGCTCCCAATCAGTCCTCCACTCCCACCAATTTGGGGTAGGCCTGGCCAGCCAACCTTCCATGGCCCTTCCCCCAGCCACTGATCCCCAATCATCTCAATCCCCCATGGCCACTTTCTCAGTCAACCCCTGATTGGAACCCAATCAGGGTGGGCTGGCCAACCTTCCACTGTCTCCTAATCCCTACAGGCCAGGCCACAATTGGGGTGAGCCAGCTGGACGCCCCTTCCCATGCACAAATTCATGTACTGGACCTCTAGTCTTATATAATACAAGGGTAATATTCAAATTGACACTAACTGTGGAATGACTG
Organism: Lasiurus borealis; assembly: GCA_004026805.1. Lineage (NCBI taxonomy): Eukaryota > Metazoa > Chordata > Mammalia > Chiroptera > Vespertilionidae > Lasiurus > Lasiurus borealis. Next base: position 34,789 of record PVJN01015531.1, on the reverse strand, counting down.
GTCACAATGACATGCACTGACCACTAGGGGGCTGGTGCTTAATGCAGGACCTTCCCCTTGGTGGTAAGTGCACTTCCACAAGGGGAGTACTGCTCAGCCAGAAGTAGCTCATGGTTGGCCAGTGCAGTGGCAGTGGCAGGAGCCTCTCCTGCCTCTGTGTCAGAGCTAAAGGATGTCTAATAACTTGGGCCCGTTTCCTGCAAGATGTTAGTCGGACATCTCCCTGAGGGTTCCTGGGCTGCCAGAGGGATGTCTGACTGCCATCTTAGGCTCTATCCTCCAGGTTGTTGGCCTGGACCTTCCTCTTTGGGGAGATTGCGGAGCCCTCCAATTGATTGTCCCTCTGCCCAGTGGCCTGGGTATCCATCCATGGGGTGATTATGGGGCAATGGTGGGGGGCCCCAGACCAATTGTATTGTACCTACCTTGGTTGTTCTGGCCCTAGTGTGTCATAACGTGGTGGTCCAGATGGTTCTGCTGTTCAGCCATTTGGTCAATTTGCACATGATACTTTTATTATTATAGATATAGCAATCCTCAGACTGAACATTTCTGGGTCTAGAATTTTAGAAATTATACTAGTACTTCATAGACATTTAGTTCACTAGTTTGGCATTAATGTTTGCCAATGAAATCTAGAGGAGACTAGAAGTTAAGAAAAAGAAACAAGAGGCTCCCTTCCTACATTTAATTTCTGACAATGTCCCTCACCAGAGAGAAGAGCTAACTCCATCCTCCAGATGCTTTGTGTCGTTTGCAGCCAGCCATAAACAGTCCCTCATAGATAACAGAGCATCCTGCCCTTGGTACTTAGAGTTACAGATAATAGATCTGAATGTTAAACCCATGATATACCCTCCATAGAGCCTCTTTCAATAGGTCCAAGCACCGGCCCTAAGGGACCCATCCTCTTATGGCCAGGTTTTCTGGCAAGCTCACTCATCACTTTGGTTTCCTCAATTTTAAGGGTGGTAGCCTCTTCTTATAGTTACTAATTTCTGAGTAACCTCAGCATTTTCTTTATGCTCTTTGGGTTTTCTAATACCTGTGCAAACAATTTCCTGTATTAAATAATTTACTTTGAAAAATGTCTATGTTTCTGTTTTTCTGATTAAACTTAGCTTGATATGTACATGTTGACTTTATATTATATTATATGTTACCCAGCATGGGATCTTTGCTAACATTTCCTGGCTGAAGGATACACTGAAACAAAAGTTACTTTATGTTTTACTGAACTTCTTCATTATATGTTTAAATTTAAAGAAAGATTTAAGTTTGAGTTATGTAAGTAAGAGAGTATATATGGTACCTAAAAATAAGAATAGATGGAAGAGAGATATTTTGTAAGATCTTCTCTTTTCATTTCAGAAACAGAATTATACTACTGGAAATCAGGAGAAGGACCTACCTGCAGTCCATAATCAATCATCACGTAAGCTAGAACAATAAGCCTTATAAGTGAAATGTATTTATTAAAGGTAACTTTAATTCTCAAAATCCAATTTCTAGCATTGAGGTTGTCGTGTTTCATAGTTAAAATATAATTGATATTATATAATTACTAGAGGCCTGGTGCACAAAATTTGTGCCCAAGGTGGGGGTGTCCCTCAGCCCAGCCTGCATCCTCTCCAATATGGGACCCCTCGAGGATGTTTGACTGCCCAGTAGGATCAGGACTAAAATGGCAGTCAGACATCCCTCTCACATCCAGGACTGCTTGCCTGCCTGTCTGCCTGATTGGCCCTAACTGCTTCTGCCTGCCAGCCTGATAACCCCCTAACCACTCCCCTGCCAGCCTGATCAATGCCTAACTGCTCCCCTACTGGCCCAATTGCCTCTAACTGCCCTCCCCTGCAGGCCTGGTCACCCCAACTGCCCTTGCCACAGGCCTGGTCACCCCTAACTGCTCTCTGATGCCAGCCTGGTCCCCCACAACTGCCCTCCCCTGCAGGCTTGATCCTTCCCAACTGCCCTCCCCTGCTGGCCATCTTGTGGTGGGCATCTTCTGTCCAATGGGAGCAGCCATTTTGAGCACAGGGGGAGGCCATCCCCTTGTTGGAGTAACATAATTTGAATATTACTTTAAAAAAATAGGGTTGACTAGGGGCCCAGTGAATGAATTCATGCACCTTGAAAGGAACTGTATGCCCTAGGGCTGTGGTGGGCATAGGCACGAGTCTTGCTCCATCCTCCATGCCCACACTCAGTCTCTCCCACTGCTGCAACCATATGCTGATGTCAGCAGCCCTGCTCATACTCACTAATGGTGCAGAGTATTTGGGGCTGGTGTCAGCAGCAGGTGTGAGCAGTGGCTGCTGCCCCAATCGCCCCTCAGGAGCAGGGGAAGTTGGAGAAGCTTTCAGGGGCCATCAGGGCCATAAGCTTCTGCTGGCACCCACTGACAGTGCTGACAGATTGGGACCGGTACCAGGAGCAGGTGCAAGCAGCAGCTTTAGCACTGGCAGTGGGGCAGGACTACAGCACATGGGAGCAAAGAATTTTCAGTACCACCAGAGCCTCGCCCCAATGACAGCGACTGGTGCCCTCCCTTGATCTGATACCCCTGCTCACCAGATGCCTGCCATGTTCTATGCACAATCCTTGGTGGTCAGTGAATGTCATAGTGGCCCATTGTTCTGCCATTTGGTCTATTTGCAGATTAAGGTTTTATATATATATATATATATATATATATATATATATATATATATATATCCCTATTAATTCAAGAAGGGGAACTAATCTATTGAACTTTTAGAAATATCAAGGATAAACTTGGAGCTCCAGTGACTGATTCAAAAATCACTATTAGTATTTCTAAATATCAAGTCCCCAAACAGCATAATTTGGGTTTCTTGGTAAGGATTCTAGATAAGATTAAAATTTAGTGAATTACTGTTGAGACTACAAGTTCAATCTGATAATTAAAAAAAACTCTAATAGATCATCATGATTAAATATAGAGCTAAATCAAGCAATCAGTCATCATTTGTTTTCATTTTTGCTGCTTCTTAATATTGGTTCAAGAAATAGGACAAAAAAATCTGCACATTGCAGTGACTGGAAAGATGAATTTGGGAATTACCATAATTTCCAATAAAGCAATTTTGACATTAATATATTTCTGTAATATATAAATGATTCAATGGAAATCATAATACTATACAGTATTACCTTTTTCAGTTCACTATGATACAATTTAAGGTTTTTAACTTCAGGGAGCTAAGTAGAATAGTAATGGTGCCTATTTCATAAACTGCACCTTCTTGACAGGAATTCTTTGATGCACACAAACATTTCCAACCCACATTATACTACTTGCTCTAAAATATTCTGTTGCTTCTAAAAATCATTGTCTGAAAAATATAGGAACTGTTCTCTGAAAGAGGCAAGAAAAGTAATTTTAGAAAAATTGAAGCAACAGAAGGAATAAATACATATCATGGTGGTGCCAATTACCTGCCGCATGGAATAGTGCCAATTATTTAACATTTCAGAACTTTACTCTCTTTGTTAAATTTGGATAATGATATATTCCTTGTAAAGTTAGCGTGAGGATTATTTATATCTACATATAATGTCCAGGGCACACTAGGCACTTTATAAATGACTAGAGGCCCAGTGCACAAAATTCTTACAAAGGGTCAGGGGTATCTTTCAGCCCAGCCTTCCCCCTCTTAAATATGGGACCTCTAAAGGGATGTCTGGATGCCCTACCTGGATCTGGCCTAAACAGGCATCCAGACATCCTTCTCACAATTCAGGAATACTGGCTCCAACTGCTCACATACCTGCCTTCCTGATTACCCCTAACTGCTTCTGCCTGCCAGCCTGATCACCACCTAACCACTCCCCTGCCAGCCTGTTTGCCCCTAACTTCCCTACCTTGTGGGCTTGGTCACCCCTAACTGCTCTTCCCTGCAGGCCTGGTCACTCCCAACTTCCCTCCTCTGCCAGCCTGGTCACCTCAAACTGCCCTCTCCTGCATGCTTGATCACCACCAAATGTCCTCCCTTGCAGGACTGGTTCCTCCCAACTGCCCTCCCCTGCTGGTCATCTTGTGGTGGCCATCTTATGTCCACATAGGGGCAGGATCTTTTGACCACATGGGGACAGTCATCTTGTGTGTTGGAGTGATGGCCAATCTGCCTATTACTCTTTTACTCGATAGGATAGAGGCCTAGTGTATGGGTGAGGGTCAGCTAGTTTGCTCTGAAGGGTGTCCTGGATCAGGGTTGGTGTTTCCTTTGGGCATGGGGTGTCCTGGGCGAAGGGCCTTTGGTGCTTTGCAGGCCAGCCACACCCCCCAGCAACCCAAGTGGAGGCCCTAGTATCTGGGATTTATTTGTCTTCCTTAATTGAAACTTTGTAGCCTGGAGAGGAGCCAAGCTTTCTGCTCACACAGCCATTGAAACATTTTTACCTTAAGTGAAGGCCTGGACTGGCCAGGGTGTGAGGAAAGCTTGGCTTTCTCCATCGCCAGGGGCTACCCGAGCCTCCCTCCTGCTTTCTCTGCTGTCATAGCTATCTTGGTTGGGTTAATATGCATGCTTGCTCTGATTGGTTGGTGGTCATGTCTGGTGAACATGGCTTGTTGGTGTAGTGGAGGTACAATCAATTTGCATATTACTCTTTTATTAGATAGGGTAACTATAACAGTTATCTTTAAAAATTAGTTATTTTTCTAATATTAAAGCAGTTTGGTTTGTATCATAATTTGCTAATGAATAATTGATCTCTAAGCAATGAAGAAATGCAGAGCAAAATTGAATAGATATTGATTACTGATAAACTGCCCTAAAGACTACTAAAATGTAGAAATTTGCACTTATGGAAATGAACATGATGGGAATGGCACTTCTAAAATATAGTGATTTACATTCATATCAAAAGAAGAAATTGGATTTTATCATAAAGATCAGTGTAACTCCTCAAGGGAATCCACTGAGGCTTGTTTAGTTTAATATTCTCTAATGCTTAAACTATAATATTTTTGCAGGGGAAAATCTGTAGATAAACTAATGCCTATTTATTTAAAAGCCATCTACCAATGAATACTGAGTACATGATTTGGACAGATTAGCATAAGATGATTTGTAAATTCCAAGTACAGTTAGATACAACCACTAAAAGCCATTTTATATTCAATAATAAAAGTAGCACATACAAAGCTAATTTTACTCTTTCTTCAAAAACTTTCAGCAAAATGAGAGAGGAAACACATCTCAACACAATACAATCTATATATGACAACCCTTAGTTAGCATGGTTCTCAATGGAAAGATTTGAAAACTTGGTAAGATCAGGAACAAGACAAGGATGTCCAGTTTCACCACTCTTATTCAACATAATATTGGGAGTTCTAGCCATAGCAATAAGATAAGAAAAAGACATAAAAGGCATCCAAACTGGAAAGAAAGAAATAAAACTGTTATTAATTGCAGATGACATGATACTATGGAGAGAGAATACTAAAGAATCCACCAGAATACTATTAGAACTAATACATGAATTCAAAAAAAGCTGCAGATACAAAATGAACATTTAGAAATTGGCTGCTTCTTCATACACCAATAACAAAATTATTAGAGAAAATAAAACAACTCCATTTATACTTGCATAAAATGAATAAAATATCTAGAGCTGAACATAACCAAAGATGTAAAATACTTGTACTTATAAAACCATAAGATATTGAAGGAAGAAATAGCCCTATCCAATTTGACTCAGTGAATAGAGAGCATCAGCCTACAGACTGAAGGGTCCCAGGTTCGATTCTTAGTGTGCAAGAGGCAGCTGATTGGTGTTTCTCTCTCATCGATGTTTCTAATTATCTATCTCTCTCCCTTCCTCTCTGTAAAAAATCAATAAAACATATTTAAAAAAAAGACATTGAAGGAAGCAATAGAAGATATAAATAAATGGAAACGTATATCATGTTTATTTATACCACATATAGAAAAATTAACAACTTTTAAATGTTTATACTAACCAAAACAATTTATAAATTCAATGAAACCCCTATCAAAATACCAATGATCTTTTTTCACAGAACTAGAACAAAAAATCTTAAAATTTACATGGAACCACAAAAGACCCCAAAAATTCAAAGCAATCTTAAGAAAGAAGAACAAAGTTGAAAATTTTATACTGATATCAAACTATATACTACAAAGCTATAGTAATAAAAATGGCATGGTACTGATATAAAAAGATACACAGATAAATGAAACAGAAAAGAGATACTAGAAATAAGCCTATGTTTTATAGATAATCAATCTATAACAAAAGAGGCAAGAACATACAACAGGTTAAAGATCATCTCTTTCATAAGTGGTTTTGGGAAAATTGGATGGGTCCATGCCAAAAAAACACCCAACAAACAAACAAAAATAAACAATCAAAAAAACCCAGAACCCATTCTTACGTCATATACAAGAATAAGTTCAAAATGGATTAAAGAGTTAAACATAAGACCCAAAACCATAAGACTATTAAAACACAAACAAAACATAGGCAGCAAACTTTTTGACATGGGGAAGAGAATATACCTCCTTCTGCAATGGAAACTAAAGAAAGAAATAGACAAATGAGAGAACATCAAACAAAAAAGTTTGCACAGCAAAGGAAATCATCAACAAAATGAAAAGACAACCTAAGAAATGGGTGAAGATATTTGCCAATAATACATACTATATAGAAACTCATATCACATTACACCAAAAAATCCCACATTCAGATTAAAACATGGGCAGAAAACTTGAATAGACATTTCTCCAAAGAGGACATACAGATGACCAATATAGATTATATTAAGAAATTTTGTTTTATTGTTGTTATGATTAATGAAAAGCCTAACAACATCAGTCCATGACAGTCTGTGACCCACAACCAGTGGCCAACTTTAAATAGAAAATACTAAAAACATTTATATTATGAATGACATTGTTTTCCTGTTGCTCTCTCAGAGTAAATATTTTAATGATTTACTCATTGTTATTTTCTTAGGTGTTTTCATCACTGTATTTATAATTTGGGCCTTTAAAAACAAAATCAAGTAGGTAGAACAGAAAACAATAGGCTGGAGAAATAACATCTAGCATGAGACTATAAAATTATGTGAGCATTATATTTTTTGATCTATGAAAGGTAACAATACAAAGAAATATATAAGAAATATAGAAGGAGTTTTGGCAGTTAAGAAAGCTTAAATGATATAGCAAAGATAATATATGTGTCAATATGTTAAAATATTTTAGAATGGTAGTATTGATTACAACCATGGCTCAGAAAGGAAAGCAAATATTTTAGCCAGCACACAAGGTATATATCTTAAAGATATCTGCAAAGTATAATCTACAAGCCCAACCGGACCCATTGCTTGTCTCTTAATAACCTGCAAGTTCAAATGACTTTTACATTTTTGAATGGTTGACAAAAACAAGAGCACTTTATAATGTGAAAATTATGTAAGATTCAAATTTTATTTTCCATAACTAATATTTTATTGGTAAAAAGCCATATTTTATTCAGGCATCACCTATGGCTATTTTTACATCATAAGAGTGGACTTGTGTAGTTGCTACAGAAATACCTGACCTGCCAACTCTAAAGAAGTTGCTCTCTGGCCCTTTAAGAAAGCTTGCTGACATCTATCTTAAGCCTATGAGTCTATAGAAGAGTTTTTATGTTTAGTTCTACCAATAGACTGATCAAGGTGGCTTTCAACTACAATAGATTTCTGACTGGTTGAGAGTAGAGAGCAAGGCAATTTTGGACATACGATTCTGTTGTTTATAACACATTAAAATTCTACATCATATTTTTCCAAGGAGTTTTCCTTGTTTAGAGTATCAAATATAAAAAAAAATGTTATATTCATTCCATTTTGTAAAATAATAGCCACAGCAAGTTATAATTTAGAGAACTAGTATCTTAAAAATGCTGTCACCCATTGAAATAATATATTTCTCATCTATTAAGACATGTATTAAAAATAACTAGACATTTTTATATTTTTAAAAGTATCTAAGAAATCTTATCTGAGAAACTAATAATTCTTGTATAAATGTGATTGACATAAGAATGAATGAAGGCTTAAATGTTTCCTTCTCCAAGATGTATAAAACATCTAGTTTCTTTAAAAAAAAGGCTTAAATCTCATAGAAAAATAAAGAAAAAAAGTAACAGTTCTAAATTTTTTTTTTAGTGGGCTTCCATGCTATACAGTTTAGCTTTGCATGATTTCCCCACAGTCTTTTCAGAAATGTTATTAACTTCACAAAATTGTTTCTCTTCCTACATGTGAAGAGAAAAACAATTCAAAATGTTTATTTTATGTTTGACGTTTCTATTCATAAAGAAAAGGTGAAAATGTTACTGTTGACTTCAATTTGTGGCTCAACCCACTAAAAATGAACATTCATGCATGATGACTACGGTTTGGGTCTGATAAATGAAAGTAATCTCACATTTTCTTCATTCATTAGTAGAAATGGATATAAAAGGTACTTTGCATTTTCAAAAAGCTGAAGGAAGCCACTGCCATTTTCATTTTCCCTTGCTGTTGGGTGAAAAACCTTGTTCTTATGTGGAGGTCAAAAAGCTATTATACCTAAGAGAATGTAGTACAGCAGAGATCGTGCTCATTTCCATTAAGTGAAATGAGACCCATTACTAATTAGTAAATGTTGTATACTGATATATTTTATGTACTGATACAAAGAAATATTACATTAAAAAATGGACATGCTATCCTGGAAACATCATTTTATTCACAGTTCAGTGGATGGCACACTTGAATGGGTAACTGTATATGGTAATGGATTATTATGTACTTCAGTATGGATTATTGACTAATCAAGTTACACACAACTTATAAAAGCCATTGGCTATTTACACTTAGGTAAACTGCAAACCTAAATAGTCTCAGTAAGGTAATAAGTGCACATTTCTACATGATCTTCTATTGCCTCAGGAACTGTACTTCCTGCATAATGGCTTACACTCCACTGGCCTGATTAAATTTCTAATTATACTGTATTGAATGTGTCTCTAAAATGTTCTCAGAAAAACAAAATCACACCCTTCTACAACTGTAGTTATTAGGACTGAAAATAAAACTTAAGAAACTCACTTTTATTTTTTGGAAATCATATTATTATTAATTAATAAATAAAGAGTTTCTGGTTCAAGATGCAATGTAGAGAGATTCCAAATTCACCTCCTTCCATGAACATATTAAATCCACAGCTATATGTGGAACAATTTTCTCTGAATAAACTTAAATACATTTTTATTAGTGAGGAACTCCTATACACTGAACAAACTAACAAGAACAAAATCCACAGCAAAGCAGGGAGGAGAAGCTGACACAATATCACCATAAATTTCTCTGTCATGGTGACTTATAATTGGGAGGTAACTTAAAACTTGAAGTTTTTACCTAAGGAGTGAAGCGTTTGAACCTCACACTGAGCAACTGAACTTTTAGGATGGCATTTACGAGATGAATTCACAAAACATCTAACTTTGAAAATCAACAGGGCCAGTATCTATGAGACCCACAAGGCTATACCAAATGGAGAAAGGGCTCTTCAAGAGCTCATGTACTCAGAACCTTCACCCCGACCAGAGCTCAGTGCTAAGACAATTGAAAGTTGTTGAAACTTTATTGAAAGTTTTTATTTTTTATTTTTTATTTTACAGGATCTTCCTGGAGATCAGGGGTAGACATCTAACATACCACATTGGAACACCTTCTTCACACTCTTCTTCTGCTGCACCCCAACTTGCTGGTATCTCTAGGAAAGGATCTTGTACCCTCCTCAGGTACTCCTGATTTTGGTATCTGCTGCCCAGGCTACACTATCAGATTGTACGATAATCCCATAGGACTGTAACCACATGAAAACAGTGTTTAAAATAGCTATCACCTCCAGGCTACAGTGAAAGCCAACAGACTTAGGAGCCCAGTCTTTTTGTGCAAAACTGTATCCTAAGGGTCAGCCTTTTAATTCAACATCTAAAGGCCATCTAGCAACATTAGAGGAGTTGTGCTATCATTAAGTTCTCCCTCTGCCATGCTCCAAGAATGCAAGTACCTCCCAAAAGGTAACTTTTATACTTGTCCAGTGCCCCCGTTTTTTGGAGCTGCTACACAGAGGACACCTCTTCATCACCTAGTCCTGGTGTCCAGCAGGTGAGCATTCCTGAGTCCCATGGGATAGTGACAAATGGAGTGTTAGTTCTTGCCTGGCTAACATACCCAATGCACCATGCAGAGCGTAGACTTAAATACATTCCCAGTGTTTTTGTGAAAGAGGTTTATTTGCTTGTCCTGCAGTTTCAGCCCCAGCGGCAGGTTTTCAGATTAGCACAAACCCTGAGGTCCAGAGAGAGCCTGGTGGACAGCATCTCTCAGAAAGGAGCTTGAACATCTGGCTCAGTTTTTATAATTTCCACCAAGAAGGTACCTCTAGAAGGCTTGACTCTGGTGTCCAGCAATACAGTACATACAGTGGTACCTCGAGATACGAGTGCCCTAACATATGAGATTTTTGAGATCCGAGCTGTCGAGTGAGCGATTTTTGCTTTAAAATACGAGCAACATTTGAGATAGGAGTAATGGTCCAGATCGGCCGGCTGCACACGACCTACCAGTTTACCATGACTTAAGCGTCTCATAGTTTCCCACGCCTCAAGGTTACGGACGAATTAAACTCATATCTCGAGATACCACTGTATTTGTATTCGTTAAAAGCATCTGCCTGAAGATTTGGCTTCTGAACAGCGTAATCTGGAGGTGAGTGAGGTCTTCCCCTTTGGAACACTGACAGGTCTTGGAACACCCTCCACCACTGGGAGCCACTAAAAATAAAATAGGCTAGTTGGATGAACACAAATGTTTGCGATACAGCCAATAGCTAGGAAGCAGTGGAACAATAAGCTTCATCTACTACATCAGGCCACTCCATCAAGACTGAGAGAAGTGTTAGTTTTAGTTAATTCATAGAAAGCAACACAGAGAATCAAGGGAAATGAAAACGAAAACAATAAAGATATGTGTTCCAACAAAACAAGATAAACCTCAGGAAAAGTTCTTATTGGAATGAATATGTGACCTACCTAATAAATATTTCAAAAGAATGATCATAAAGTTGCTCAATGAGTTCAGGAAAATCTTAGGTGAATATAGTAATAACTTCATCAAAGAGATGGGACTATAAGAATGTAGCAATAGGAGTCACATATAATTACACTGAAAAATACATTAGAACAATTCAACACAGACTACGTAAAGTAGAAGAAAGGATCAGTGAACTAGATATGGGAAATTGGAACTCACCAAACATATCAGCAAAATGAAAGAAGATTGAAAAGAAATGAAGAGAACTTAAGCAAATCATGGTATAACATCAGTCAGAATGACATTCACAGTATAGAAATCCCAGGAAGAGGAAAGGGACAGAAAAGGGCAGAAAATTCAGGGGAGAAATAAAGGCTGAAAACTTTCTTACCTTGAGTGTGAAAACAGATATCAAGATCTATGAACTAAAACCTATCTCCCTCAGACTATACCAAAAAATTCAAGAGGAAGGAACATTTGCAAGATATTTCTATGCTTTCTACGAAGTCAATATTATCCTAATGCCAAAACCAAATAAAGAAACTACAAAAAAGAGAATTGCAGGCCAATATGCCTTATGAGCATAGATGCTAAAATCCTCAACAAAATTCTAGCAAATCAGACCCAGCATTACATCAGAAAGATCATACACCATGACCAAGTGGGATTTATTTCAGGGATACAATGTTGATCCAATATCCAGATATCTAAACATTATACTCACATAAACAAATTAAGAGACAAAACTCAAATAATCATATCAATCAATGCAGAAAAAGCATTTGACAAAAACCAACACCCTTTACTGATAAAAATGTGAAGCAATGTGGGAATAAAAGGATATTATTTCAACATAATAAAATCTTTATATGACAACCCTATAGCCAATATCATACTCAATGGGCAAAAACTAAAACCATTTCCCATAAGAACAGGAATAAGAGAGGGATGGCCACTTTCACCTCTCCTATTTGACACAGTACTGGAAATGCTAACCCTAGCAATTACACAAGTAGAAGAAATAATTGGCATTCAAATTAGAAAAGAAGAAATAAAAGTGTCATTATCCACAGATAATATGCTATTATACATGGAAAACTCTAAAGACTCCATCAAAAAACTACTAGACTTAATAAATGAATTCAGCAATGTAGCAGGATGCAAAATTAACACCCAGAAATCTATGGACTTTTTATACACCAATAATGAACTTACAGAAAGAGAAAATAAATATCAATTCTACTTACCATTACAATAAAATAATTAAGATGCTTAGGGGTAAAATTAACTAAGGAGGTAAAAATCCATACTCAGAAAACTACAGGACATTGAAAAAACAGATAGAGGAAGACATAAACAAATGGAAGAATATATTATGTTCATGGATTGGTAATATCTACATCATTAAAATATTTATACTACCCAAAGCAATATACACATTCAATGACATCCTCTTTCAAAAAGCATATTTCAAAGATCTAGAACAAACTCTTAAAAATTCATCTGGAATAAAAAAGGACCTCAAATAGCCATAGCAATCCTAATGAAGAAGAACAAAGTTAGAGGGGTCACAATACCAGATATCAAACTATATTAAAATGCCACTGTTCTCAAAACTGTCTGGTACTGGCACAAGAGCAGGCATATAGACCAAAGGAACAGAACAGACAACCCAGAAATCAACCCAAACCATTATGCTCAATTAATATTTGACAAAGGAGGTATGAACATGCAATGGAGTTAAGACAGTCTCTTTAATACATGGTGTTGGGAAAATTGGACAGATACATACCAAAAAATTAAACTAGACCACCAACTATCACCATATACAAAACAAAACAAAACAAAACAAAACAAAACAAAACACACAACCTCAAAATGGATAAAGGACTTAAATGTAAGAAGTAAATCTTAGAAGAATTCATAGGCAGCAAAATATTAGACATATATTACAGCAATATCTTTACTGATTCACCTCATAGAACAATGGAAACTAAGGATAAAATAAACACATGGGACTATATCAAAATAAAAAGCTTCTGCACAGCAAAAGAAACCATTAACAAAACAAGACAGCCCACTGCATGGGAGAACATATTTGCCAATGTTATTTCTGATAAGGTTTTAATCTCCAAAATTTACAGGGAACTCATAACAACTAAACAGAAGAAAGATAAACAATTCAATCAAAAAATGGGCAAAGGACTTAAAAGGACACTTTCAAATGATGACATACAGAAGACCAAGATACATTTGAAAACATGCTCAGTCACTAGACATCCAAGAAATGCAAATAAAAAATACGAGTGCCATCTCACACTATCCTCAACAAAATGGTAGAGGATAGACATTGCTGGTGGGAATGCAAACTGGTGCAGCCACTGTGGAAAACAGCATGGAGTTTCCTCAAAAAATTAAAAATGGAACTTTCATTGGACCCAGTAATCCCACTTTTAGCAATATATTCCAAGAAACCAGAAACACCAATCAAAAAGGAGTTATGCACTCCTATGTTTATAGCAGCACAATTTACAATAGCTAAGTTTTGGAAACAGCCTAGGTGCCCATTATCAGATGAGTGGAATAAAAAATTGTGGTACATCTACACAATGGAATATTACACTGCTGTAAAAAAGAAGGAAGTCTTACCTTTTGCAACAGCATGGATGGATCTGGAGAGCATTATGCTAAGGCAAATGAATCAGTTGGAGAAAGATAAATAATACATGATCTCACTAATTTGTGGAATATAATAACATAAACTGATGAACAAAAGTAGAGTCAGAGACATAGAAGCATTGACAGATACATCCAACCTAAGAAGAATGAAAGGAGAGATGGGGAATAGGTAAGAGATCAACCAAAGGACTTGTATTCATGCATATGACCATAATCAATGGACACAGATAGTAGGGGAGAGGAGGGTGTTTGCTGGGTGGTGGGAGTGGCTGGGGAAAGATCAATGCAGTTAAAGGATACTTATGTAATATTTTAAACAATAATTAATATAAATTAAAAGGAAATGGTCTATGTAGCCCACAGAAGTCTGAGATAGGTGAAGCTAAAGAAACCTTAACTTATCAACACATTATAATTAAAATGTTGAAAGTTAAAGATGAGAGAATCTTAAAAGCATCAAGAGAAAAATAACTTGCTATAAATAAGAGAAATCCCATAAGACCTATAGGATATTTTTTTGCAGAACCATCGGCAAGCAGAAGACAGGGCATAACACAGGGGTGGGAAAATTAGTTTACAGTTGTGAGTATGCAAAAATAAATAGAGTTTAATTTATATTATTACTTATTAATTATTGTGTTATTTATATTACAACTGTAAACCTCATTTTTCTCACCCTCTTTACTCAGTGTTGAAAGAAAGAAAAAAAACAAGCCATAAATACACTAACTGGCAAAGCTATCATTTAGAAAACTGAAGAAGAGATAGTTTTCTAAACAAGTTAAAGAAGTTTTTCCCTACTACATCAGCATTAGAAGAAATATTAAATGGACAACTTTATAGTAAAAAGAAAGAATCTAATTAGTAACAGAAAACTTATGAAAAGAAAACAATCACTGATAAAAATAAGCATAAAATAAACTTTTGAAAAATGTAATTTTGTAAAGAAGGTGGAATAATCACATATGAAGTTATGAAGATTAAAAAACAAAAGTAAAATTTTACTATCACTATAATATGTCATTAAGGGATACATATAATGAAAACATGACATTAAAAACAAACCTTGGAGGGGAATGAAAATGTAGTTTTAGAATGACTCAAACTAAAGTTATCAATGTAATAGAATGTTATAAATGTAACTTATCTGAATGCTTCATGGTAACTACAAAGCGAAAACCTTCGATAGTTCACAAAAGATAAAGACAAAGCATTCTAAGCTTATTAAGGAAAAATGATAAATCACAATGAAAGAAGAAAGGAACAAAAAGGAGCTACAAAAGATCCAGGAACAAATAATATTTAATGATTAATTTTTATGTAACTAGAAGCCTGTGCATGAATCTTGCATGGGTTGGGTTCGTAGGCCTAGCCAGCAATTCTGGCTGTTCGGGTCCTTCTGGGTACTGTCCAGGTTCTTCCTTCATTCCATGACACCCCCACGTGGTCAGCACATGTCATAGCCAGTGCTCAAACTCCTGTTCTCTAGGTTGAATTCCCAAGAGAACATGTCGCATATTAGACATATATATCTATATATCTATATTATATTTATATCTATATCTATACCATACTATCTATATCTATATCTATATCTAATCTATATATCTCTATCTCTATCTATCTATCTATCTATCTATCTATCTATCTATACTAGAGGTCCAGTGCATAAAATTCATGCACAGTGGAGGGATGTTCCTCAATCCAACTTGCACCCTCTCCAATCTGAGATCCCTCAGGAGATGTCTGACTGCCAGTTTAGTCCACAATCCTAGACTGCTGGCTCCTAATCACTCACCTGCCTGCCTATCTGAATGCCCCTAACTGCACCCTTCAGCCAACCTGATTGCCCCTCATTGCCTCCATGTTCCAGCCTGATCATCCCTAACTGCCCCTTTGCTGACCAGGTCACCCCCAACAGCTCCCTTCCTGCTAGCCTGGTCACCCCTTACTTCTCCCCACTGCCAATCTAGTTGGCCCCAACTGCCCCCTCTGCTGGTCTGGTTGTCCCTAATAGCTCCCCACCACCAGCTTGGTTGCATCTTACTGCCACCCCCTGATGGCCTGGTTGCCCCAATTGCCTCCCTAGCTGGCCTGATCACCCCCAACTGCCCTACACAACCCACTATTCTATTGTTTGGTCACTAACCTCCTTGCTATCCTGGTCACCCCACACAGCCTGTTTGTTCAGTCATTTGTTCATTCCTCACTACCCCCTCCCCCACCTGCCTGGGCATAGGCAGCCATCTTGTGAGGGTGTGATTATCAATTTGCATATTACTGCTTTATTATATAGGACTAGTGGCCCAGTGAACAAAATTTGTGCACTGGGGGAGTGTCCCTCAACCCAGCCTCCACCCTCTCCAATCTGGGACCCCTCAGGGGATGTCTGACTGTCAGTTAAACCAGAAATCAGACATCCCTCTCACAATCTGAGACTGCTAGCTCCTAACCACTTGCCTGCATGCCTTTCTGATTGCCCCTAAACAATTCTGCCTGCAGCCTGATCACCCCCTTACCACTCCCCTGCTGGCCTGATTGACACTTATCTGCTCCCCTGCTTGCTGAATTGCTCCCAACTGCCCTCCCCTGATCTTGTGATAACATGGGCCAGCCATCTTGTGCAAATCATCTTGTGATGGCATGGGTAGCCATCTTGTGAGTACTTGAGTTGGCCATCTTGTGACAACGTGGGGGCAGCCATCTTGTGATGATGCGAAGGAGAAATGCCACCTAGGCTTTTAATAGTATAGATAGATTAACTACTACATTATGTGTCAAGCAGCCTGGGAAAAAATGGTCACAATCACCCATTCCAGATACCATCTTAGATAGTCTCACATTTTTTATCTCATTATTTTTATTTTTATTAATTTTACATTTTATTTAGAATATTTGTTTTGCTTTAATTTTGTTTTTGCCTTTGTTATTGTCATAGTTTTGTTACATGACTTACTGTGATATTATGTATGTTTGTTTTAATTCTTTTGCATAATCACACATATGAATATAGGAATTATTGCTTGATTAAAAACACTTTATAAAATACAATTTTATTAACACAAGTTAATTTTTACATTAATTTTTATGAAATAAGTCAATTCTAAACTTTTTTTTTAATTTTGAAATTTAAAAATATATATTAAACATTTTAAAAGGTATAGCCAGGTCTGTGATTTAGGACTAAACTAAGTTCCTAAATTTTTAAGACTTTTTGTTATGATTTTTTTCTAAATACCTAAGGTACTTAATTTAAAAGTATACTATTTAGACACTACATTATGTATCAAACAGCTGGGGGAAAATGGTCCTAATTAGCCATTCCGGATACCATTTTAGATGTTTCTCACATTCTTACATCCATTATTTTTTCTTTGATGTAAAATAATTCTTCCAAAATAATCTTAATTTTTTTCATTATGCACGCTTGCACGCTATGTGCATAAAATCAAGGGTTACAAACAATAAACTATTTTAAATATTTAATATATGCAGATGCATACAAACATAATCAGTCTTTCAGCTAATCCCTGCACTGCTTGATGCATCAAGTTATGTCTGAACTATATCAGCCTCAGTCTCTCCGAAAGTCCTTAATTCACATTATAGTCGGTGACAATATTTTACATTGAGCATGTAGTAGCCTGAGTCCTTAATCCTCAGGAATATTCCTTACTTATTCTGGTCTTGAGATTATTTACATGATTTCTATAATTCTTAAAGAAAAGTTCATCTCTTTTCATTTTAGAAAAGCACTCTCAAATAGTACTACAGGATTGTGAACCAGATCACTTCAATTCTATATTAGAAACAATTGTCAAACTTTGGGAGCATTACAGTAAATATGTTATGTATAATTAGTGGCCAGATGCAGACCACAATTATTCCAGCTAAAAAGCAGAGCTACTTTAATAAGTATAATTTAAACCAACTCTTCTGGGATTAGGAAAATAAATCAAGAAATAAAAGCCAAACATTTGGGTAATCCTATCTTGGTCACAAATTTACAAGGTAGTTATCAAAATCATTTGCTACAGTTCAGTCTGGATCAGGTTGCAATTTGTATTGATCCCTCCAACTTTTTGTTAGGTGATCAATATTTTTGGAATGAAATTTTCATTTGTTAAATCTTTCTGAACACTGTGAACTTGGCTCTGTGATAATGTTTAGTGCTACTGAGTAATTTTCCAAAAACTCATACACTAAAGCCTTTAAAAAAGAGTGGTAAGTAAAAGTAGGGTAATCAGTAAAATAGTAACCTTCCTTCCTAAATTTCTGAAGAGCCCATTTTTTAGTAAAGAGCACTGTATCTTGTTCAGACCTTCCAGATATTGAGGAATCCCCAGCTTTTACCATTGTGTGTGTGTGTGTGTGTGTGTGTGTGTGTGTGTGTGTGTGTGTGTGTGTGTGAGAGAGAGAGAGAGAGAGAGAGAGAGAGAGAGAGAGAGAGAGAGAGAGACTTACTGACCTTACTGACTTACTTTCTGGAAGTTGATAGTAATTTTGATAGTAATTGACTATCCATACCATTACTAGATAGTGTGAAATCAGATCCAAGTTTCACCTAGAGAGTATTCTTCATGCCAGTATCCTATTTTAATTATTCAAAGTATCTCATTTTACTTTTGAAGTTGTCCCAGTATGTAAAATAATTGATATACTCTCTAGTTCTGGGCAATTACTGATTGGCCAACTTCTCTGGAAGTCTCTCATTTGTAATGAAATAAAAATCTCAGGATTAGAAAAGACCTTAAATCACATCTAATCTAACATATAACTGAAAATTAAATCTCCTCTTCTTCTTGATATAATTTTATTAAGGAAAAAATTAAAATATCACTCAAAGACAAAATAAAAATTAAATAGGTGCACTTGACAACCAGATTAAACTCTGATATAAAAATCTTTTAACTTTTATAAATTTTCATTATAGCTGGATGTATAAAAGACTGGAGAATATCCCTTTTTCTCACAATATAAGCACTGTAGTGACTTTTTGGTTCTACACCAATATTTGCAAAAAATCATTGCAAGTAAAGTTGTAATAACATCCATACTAAAAATCACTGCACTTAATAGTTGTGTCAGATATGGGTCTGCAAGAGTGAATAAAACAGGTCTTGGCAATTATGGAGCTTGACCTCCATGAAAGGATGGAGTGTAAAATAAGAGTAGAAAAAATAAGGAATGGAAATTTCTTAAATCTAGAAATAGATTGGAAATGCCCTCAAGGCTTTACTTTTGTAGCATATACAATTTACTTCTTGCAGAAATAATAAAAAGTTGGAAAATTAATGGTGTATAGAGAAAGATTCTTTTGTTAACATTCTATTTACTCTCCTATTGCTTGATATATCAAGTTACATCAACAAAGGAAGTATCCCTGCTTTACAAGTTAATCATCTTCTGAGATGCTGCAATTGGAGAAAACTTCAGGCTGAGAACCACAGACTACTATTAGTTATTTTGCATTTTCAAAATTTGTTTTTCTTGCCCTAATGGTTTGGCTTAGTGGATAGAGCTTCAGTTTAAAGATTGAAGGATCCCAGGTTTGATTCTGGTCAAGGGCATGTGCCTTGATTGTGAGCATGTCCCCAAAAGGGGTTGTGCAGGAGGCAACTGATTGATGTTTCTCTCCTTGATGTTTCTAACTCTCTATCCCTCTCCCATCCTCTCTGTAAAAAAAACAAACAAAAACAAACAAACAAACAAACAAACAAACAAAAAACAATAAAATATATTTTTAAAAACTTGTCCTTATTATATAAATCCTTAAAAATTAAGTCGTAGAGAGAAGGAAAAAAGCTAAATAGGAGAATGATAGACATATTTTTCTATTTCTTGAACTTTTCCCACTTTCTTTTCTAATTTATTCTGAATTCTTTCTTAGAGTTGTATATTTTAATCTAGCTGTTATCAGGCATGAGTGTCTCCACCCACAGAACTGGACTTGTCCCAGGAGATTCATGCTTTACTGCACATTGGGGTCAATTTATTTCACAGTTTCTACTGTCATATGTGTTTGAGGAAAAGTGAAAATGTTTATTGAATTGCTTAATGGTTATGTTTAGCAAATTTGGCAGCATGCTATGTTATTCTATACCCCAATCAGAAAGCCACTTTATAATAAAGATATCTTATTTTATCTTTATTTTCCAAATTTACCTAGACTAAGGATGCTTTCTCCTTGTTTAACTGTTCTTCTAATGGAGGATATGGTTATTTGTGATTAAATGAGTATCCGTAACTAATTCAGTGTTTTCTTGGATATGTGATAATTGGTTTTAATTGTGCTACTCTTGTAAGCTACTGGATCATTAGTAAAATATAATGTTTTAGTATGTTAGAGTCCTCTGCTGTGTTAAATTAATAACTACTGGTGATTCATTAGTGAGGTTAAAAAAAAAGGTGGAAGTTTTCTCAGTATTGCATCATAGCACTTTTTTTTATTCACCTGTGGAATGCTTTTCACAAATGAATTAGAAAGATTACCCATTCATCTTGATAGCTTTCTCTGTGTAGTTGGTAAGGAACGCTCTTCCTTGATCCTATCTTTTCAAGAATAGAAACTGACTTATCTCTCCTCTTTTTTCTGCCCCCTCTTACTCATGAGAACAGATATATATTTTCTAAAGATCTTACTGGATTTAAGGGTTTAAAGACTGAGACATGCAGGGCGAGGACATATCTTTGGGTAAATAGGGAAAGACAGATAATAATGAGAAAATGAAAGTTATAAAAAGAAGGCAAAATATTAGAGTGAAACTACAATTATAAGAGAAAAGTTCAAAGCTATAGAGGTCTACTGCAAAAAAACACACACAATAAAAGTCGCAAAATAAAATCTAAAAGGACTAGAAAAAAACAAAACACAAAACAACTATAACTCAAAATAAACATATAGAAGGAAATAACTAATATCAGAACAGAAATAAGCAAAATAGAAATTTAAAAAAATAAACAAAGTCAATAAAACTAAGAGCTGATTCTTTGAACATGTAAACCAAATTGACAAGCTTTAAGCGATACTCATCAATAAAAAAGAGAAAGAGCCCAATAAATAAATAAATAAATAAATAATCATAAATGAAAGAGAAATTACAACTGACACCACAGAAATAACACAGAATAACTAAAGGATGCTATGAGCAACATATTTGACAATCTAGGAGAAACTGAAAAATATCTAGAAATATCTGACCTTCCACAACTGAACTAAAATATAAACAGACTGATTATTGGCAATGAAATTGAAATAGTAGTAAAAAAATTCAAACAAGTAAAAGTTCAATACCAGATAGCTTTACAATAAATTTTACCAAATATTCAGAGAAGAATTGATACCTATCCTTTCAAAAAATACATTTTTAATGATTTTTAGAGAAAGAGGTAGGGAGAGGGAGAGAGAAATAGAACTATAAATGAGAACTATAAATATCAATTGGCTGCTTCCTACACACACACTCTGCCATGACTGAGCCCACAAACAGTGCATGTGCTCTGACTGGAGTTGAATTGGTTACTTCCTGGTGTATAAGTCAACACTCAACCACTGAGCCACACTGGCCAGGCAATATCCATCCTTCTTAACTATTTAAAAAAAAATTGAAGAGGAATGAATGCTTCCAAACTCATTCCACAAAGCCAGTATATCCTATATAATAAAGAGGTAATATGCAAATTGACCATCACTCCAACACACAAGATGGCCTCCCCCTGTGGATATAAGATGGCTGCCACAAGATGGCCAGCAGGTGAGGGCAATTGGGATGGGCCAGACCTTTAGGGGAGGGCTGTTAGGGGTGATCAGGCCTACAGAGAAGGGCAGGTATGTGCAACCAGGCCAATAGGCAGCAACGAGGCTGGTAGGGGAGGGCAGTTAGGGGCAATCAGGCTGGCAATGGTGGGCATTTGGGGGTAACCAGGCCAGCAGGGGAAGGCAGTTAGGGCTTACAAGGCCAACAGGGGAAAGCAATGAGGGGCAATTGAGTCAGCAAGAGAGCAGTTAGGCATCAATCAGGCTGGCAGGGGAGTGGTTAGTGGGAGATCAGGCTGGTAGGCAGAAGTATTTAGGGGCAATCAGGCAGGCAGGAAGGTGAGTGGTTGGGAGCCAGCAGTCCTGGGTTGTGAAAGGGATGTCCAACTGCCTGGGGCTAAATGGGCAGTCGAACATTCCTCAAGTGGTCCCAGATTGGAGAGGGTGCAGGCTGGGCTGTGGGACACCCCCCCCACATGCACAAATTTTGTGCACTGGGCCTCTAGTCTCTAATAACAAAAACAGACAAAGACATTACAAAAAAGAAAACGGCAGGCCAATATTCTTGGTGAACTTAGATTTAAATTTCCTCAATAAAATTCTAACTACATTTAGATTCAACAATACATTAAGTATATTATACAACATGACCAAGCACCTTCATTCAAGTATACAGTGATGTTCAACAGCTATTAATCAATCATCATTTTACATTACATTAGCAAAGTAAAAGCTAAAAACCTTATGATCATCTCAATAGATGTAGAAAAAGCATTTGACAAAATTCAACATCCTTTTATGATTAAAAACTCTCAACGAAGTTAGTATAGAGAAGATATATTTCAACATAATCAGGTACTTAAATGCTTGCCTTCATAACAATAAAGCCCAACAATTGCAAAGTGTAGCATCTACATAGAGAGAGGTCTCCTAGAGGTTTGAGGGCACACTAAAGCTGACCTACTCAAAATAATCTAAATCATTCTATTGGATATAAGAAAGAATTTATACAGAAAAAGAAAGAAAATGTAGCAATTACTTCCAGATATAGACAAAAACCACTTCGCTCCCACAGTAAATCTTTTCAGAGTAAGGATACAGTTAGGAATCCACATCTGCTTGTGCCCACTAACCCCATAGGACAGCTAGTGAGTGGGCATTCTCTGTTTAAGGAATAGAACAAATAATTACTGAAGAAATTGGTGTAATGGTTAAGATCAATTCGTAAGCCAGATGTATTGATTGAAATCTATGGTGTGCTGTTTATAGTCATGTGGCCTTAAGCAAATTCTAAAAAATTGTATATAATTTTTCTAATGTAAAAAATGCTGATAAGGTAAGCAACCTGCTATGGTTGTTTATGGAATTAAGCTAACATTTGTAGAACCTTATGTATCATAAGAGCAATAAGATTCCCACATAGAAGTTGAATAAAGGAAATAACAGACTAAAGTACACTAAGTATAAAAAAAGAACTACATAGTAAAAAGGTTATTTAAAATTGAAAAGTCAGAAAAATCCAACACTTGTCTAATTAAAATTCCAAAAGGTGTGAATTGAAGAAATTAACAAAATCAACAGAAAAGAGGTAACAAGATTTTAAATTTTATATGTAAAATAAAATGCACAGGATAATGCAAGAACATTTTGAAAAGTAATTACTTTGATATAGAGAAAGTAAACATGCCACCAGATGTCATAATATACTAAAAGTTACAGTAATTAAAAAAGTGTGTTTTTGGTATAAGAATAATAAAATATCTTAATGGAATCAATTAGGTTTAGACAGTAAAGCATGTATAAATGTTATAGTAGTACATGGTAAAGATGATATTAAATTAGTGATTGTGTGATAAATAGCTACAAGTTTATTTTTATTTTTTAAATACATTTTATTGATTTTTTACAGAGAGGAAGGGAGAGGGATATAGAGTTATAAACATTGATGAGAGAGAAACATCCATCAGCCTCCTCCTGCACACCATCTGCTGGGGATGTGCCTGCAACCAATGTACACGCCCTTGGCTGGAATTGAACCTGGGACCTTTCAGTTCACAGGGCAATGCTTTATCCACTGAACCAAACTGGTTAGGGCAACTATAGTTTTATGTAACCAAAAGTAGAGCATTTGATTATACGGCAAACAAATGCCAAGTCAAATGCATAAAACTTCATGGTGAATTTAAAATATACACAATTGAAAGAAAATATGGAAATTAAAAATATAATTTATAACTGTAAACTTATCAAGTATGTTTTAACCCAGAAGTCATAAAGGAAATATATGTTATATTTTACTAAACAAATACTTAAACAATGCACAGCAAAATAAATCAGAAATAAAATGTAAGAAGGAAGGAAGAAGTATGCATATTCATGAACACATGTGTATACATGTACACACAAAGGCACACACACACACACATCACCATCACCACTAAGTATTATTTAATATTCTGTTTTTATTCTCTCACCAGCAAGCTTTAAGCTATAAGAATATTAATGATCTGATAAGGATCCATTAAATTAAAAAGTAAGTTTCCTCATTATCAGCTACAGTAAAGTAAAACTTAATGGGATGCCAGGAAGAAACATTTATGCACAAAATATTAAATCGACTATTTAACATCTTATTATTTAAAATTTTAAAGTCTGAAAATTTAATATTACCAGGTATAGTCCTGAATAAAGATTTACTACGTTTGAAAGTATTAACTGGTGTTATACATATAAGCATCTAGCCTCAGAGAGAAGATGCTTATCTTTATCATTAAAAAGAAAAATACAAGGATACCATATAAAATCTCTGGACTTCAAATTTATGTGTAGTAGCAATATGATGTGTATATACACTCATGTGGTTATAACTTTGGAGGTTATTTGAATAAGGCATTTAATTAATGCAAATGCCAAATATTCTATAAATTATTTTATTTAATATACAAATATTTATTGAATACCTGCAGTCTGTTAGACACTAGAAATTGAAAAGAAGGAGGAGTAGATGCAGAATAAACAGAAGCAGAAGAGGAGCAAGAGGGGAAGGGAACAGAAGAAAGGAATGCATTTTGGAGGAGAAGATAAAAAAAAAAGAAGGAAAATTAAGAGAGTAGGTGGAGGAGAAGGAACATCAGTAGCAAAACAAAGGAGAGAGCATTGCTAAAGTTTATTTAGTGACTACTGAGTGCCAAACTCTATGATGGATTCTTGATGTAATTCATTTCTAATTCTATAAATGGGAGAAAATTGTATTACAGGTATTAACGTGGCCCAGTGCATGGATTTAAGCACATTAAAAAGATAGTAATTATAATAAAAATCTGTGTAGTAATTACATTACCGCAAAAAAAATTACATGTCAAAATCCTAATATATAAAAACCCATGATCTCTAAAATCCAAAACAACTGAAGCTCCACCAACTGGAAGTCAGTCCTGCAGTCAGTGCTGGGTTGCTGTGAATGGCACCAGCAAGAGCATTATATGTATTGAGCATGCATGAGTCAACATTTATTTTTAAATTGCCAGTGGATGTCATATGTGTCAGCCAGTCCATTGGTTGGAGTGTCAGACATATGAATGGTGGGTCACTTAGCCTTTTATATATATAGACTAGGGACCTGGTGCACAAAATTCGTGCACTGTGGGGGGTTCTCCCAGCTCAGCCTGCCCTCACAGACTGGCAGCTTACACTGCAGTCAGGTCTCCTTCTGCAGGATGTGATAGAGCTGATCAGGTGAAGGCACCAACTCCATCACCCTGCTACTGCAGCCACTGTCAGCCACCACAACTGCCAAGGTGTTTTCATTAACATAGACTCCAGTCCCTTCATCATAAAAAAATGACAGCTTTCTTTAGGCATTTTCAAGATGTGTCTTTCATAGGATATAACATTTCTTTCTTTCTTTTTCTTTTCTTTTCTTTTCTTTTCTTTTTTTTTTTAATCCTCATCTGAGGATATGTTTCCATTAATTTTTAGAAAGTGTGGAAGAGGAAGGGAGGGAGAGACAGAGAAACATCAGTGTAAGAGGGATACTTTGATTGGTTGCCTCCTGCATGAGCCCTGACCTGGGCCCCAGCCAGGGAGGAGCCTGTAATCTAGGAACATGCCCTTGATGAGAATCAAATACAGATCCTACTGTCAGCAGGCCAAGGCTCTATCCACTGAGCCAAACTGGCTAGGGCAGGATTTGACATTTCTTAGCCCTCTAGCAGTAGACTTTCATTTGTTTCTCCAGGAGAGTGGTGGAAAAACCCTACATCACCTTCTTGGATTCTTATTATCTAAGTTACCAAGAAGACCGCAAGTGGAGGTATATAGGGAGCTTAGCCAATAAGCTGTAAGAAAAGGTGTTTATGCTCAAACTGGTTTGGCTCAGTGGATAGAGTGTCACCTGCAGACTGAAGGGTCCCAGGTTTGACTCCTTTTAAGGGCATGTACCTTGGTTGGGGGCACATCCCCAGTGGGGAATGTGCAGGAGGCAGCTAATTGATGTTTCTCTGTCATCAATGTTTGACAATCTATCCTTTTACTCTCTTCTCTGTTAAAAAATCCATAAAATATATTTTTAAAAAAGAAAGAAAAGAAAAGGTGTTTGTTCTACAGCCCATGTACAGAGGATCCCCTGCATTATGTTCACAGGGTGGGAGGCATGGATCCTGCAGACACAGCACGGCAACCACAGGGGCATGCTGCCAAGCTATGTGGCCACGTATTCACTGTGTCTGTGGGCTGGGGGGTGGGGCGTGGATCCTGTGGACATGGCAACACAGCTCAAGCGGCTTTGGGACAGAAACTTCTGCCATGTCGCCAATTTCCCTTCCCACCCCACCCCACGGTTGCTTGTGCTTGGGACCCAGCCCATTTGGCACCCCAGGCCACTCAATCTGGAACTTGGGCCACTTGGTGCCAGCAACCGCTAGCCACTCCTTGCCAGGCTCATTCTGGGACCCTATGCATGGGCCTATAGGCTCAGAGTGGCCTGAGTATGCAAATTTAACTGTCATCTTTGTTGGGTTATTTTGCATACTCACTCCTGATTCGCTGGTGAGTGTAGCCAAGGTACAGTCAATTTACATGTTTCTTTTTTTATTTTACAGGATTATCTTCAATTTGGAGAGGCATTAACCATAACGCAGTGTAAATGAAGAAGTATTATACTAAGGTGAACTCACTTGAGCAAGAAATATATGATTTATCACAGGCGCGTGTTACTAAAAATATACACATTATTTCATAATATTTCCATATGCATAGAGCATTCAAGATGACAGCTAGCATCTATTGCCTTAGATATTCATGTCAGCAAATATCTATCAATAGATAATGAGTTATCAAGTTGGTGGCACAGGCAAGATTCAAAATTCATGTACCTTGTTTTCTAAATAAATTTATACTTTAATAGTTTAATTATTCTGATTATATGGTTTAACCACAAACTTAGAACATCATCTATTCATATTTTTACAATTAGATTGTAGATCATTCTTTCAGCAAACTCAAGGATTTTCAGTAAAACTTCCATATAAGTATTCACAAACACACAAATATAGAGATTGTTCACTCTAAAAATGTCTATGAAATTATTCTATTTTTTGTAAATGTCCTTATTTGTAGTTAAAAGTAAAATACCACATTAAAATAACAAGATTTTAAAATAAAAAGATTTTATCCACAAATAACCATATTCCATAAGTCATACCTTCTGGTGTCTACACTTGGGTAGTGCTCACCTGTAGACCATGGGCTTACTTACCTCTGTGACTTGATTTGTCAATGCAGTTTCAGTAAATCTGAGGCAAGTACAGGTGTTAATTTGAAGACTGGTGGCTTGCATTTTGAAAATTAAAAAAAAAAAGACAAACATTTTGAGAAGAAAGGCTCTCCCATCTCAGCTGTCCTAGCTGAGCCCAGCACCCATCTGACCCAGAAAAAGGCAGCAATAAATGAGTCCATGATTCCAGCAGAATCATGGGGAATAATACACTGTTTTTTTAATATATATTTTTATTGATTTCAGAGAGGAAGAGAGATAAAGAGAGAAACATCAATGATGAGAATCATTGATTTGCTGCCTCCTGCATTTCCCCTACTGGGGATCAAACCCGCAACCTGGGCATGTGCCCTTGGCCGAAAATCAAACCTGAGACCCTTCAGTCCCCTGAAGCCAAACCAGTTAGGGCATTTGTTCTCATTTTAAGTCAATCAATGTCGGGGTGATTTGTTACGCAGCATCAAATAACTTAGGCACTCATTTGTCTTTTGTGTTGTTACTCACAGCTGGGTAATGTTGGGCCAGTCACTTAAACTCTGAGAATTTTTCTCATCAATAAAATCAGAATATTAATTATAGCTGACAATTACATACAAGTTACTATTCCACCCTCATTCTATTGAATTCTTATGCAAACCATGTGGGCAGTGCAGATATTCCCTCTATGTTTTGAAAGAGAAAATGGAAAAAGAGATAACAGATGCTTTCAAAGTTACACATCTACTAAAAAGTGACTGTAGACTCGGTGCTTTTGATTTTTATTCAATACGGACAGGTTTGTGCCAGTCTTAAAACAAGAAGTTCTCTCTCTTCCTCCCTAAGTGTCCTGCTTGTCAGATTTGATATATATCAATTCGATTTTAAGTGTGACCAGTGGTTCTTTTTGGTCAGTTTGAGGGATTTGCTTCTCCAGCTCCTGTATGTCTGTGGTTTTACTAGAGGAACCTTTCTCCTCTGTAAAACCCTACGTTGTTCTATTGTACTCTGGAGAGCAGTCCATCTGCTTCTGCTGGTTTACACATAACAAGCTCTGCTTAGGAACCTAAAAGAACATAAATCTAGAACTTCAGATCCGTACTTGTCGGTGCCATATAACACAGCTTCTGTTCAGTAATTATGTATGATGAACATCCTGATTATAATACATCTCATCCACTAAGGTGGTCTGCTAACACACACATAACTCCGGTTACTGACATAACTAGGCTGTACATGGTTTTTTAATGTGCTATTTCTTGAATAAAGAGACTTCTTTTTTTTTTCTTTTTCAAGACTGTTCATATGAGATGCCTTGCATACTGAATGCACCATTTACATTCTATTATAATAGGAGGCTTCAACCTCTCCAAACTAATTTGCTTCAAATAAGTTTGCTTTCCTTTTTTTCAGTGGTTCATTAAGAGACCATATTTTTTAGGTTATTTAGATTTATTTTTGACAAATTGTGAAAAAATGGCTTCTAAATAATTTTTTGTTTTGTTTTTTGGTAATCCTCACAGAGGATGGATGGGATATGTATATATATATATTGCTTTTCAGAGAGCGTGGAAAGAATGGAGGGAGGGATAGGAAGAGGGAGAGGGAGAGGGTTGCATTGTGGTGAGACACATCCACTCGTTGCCTCTCACAGGCACCCCAACCAGGGGCCAGGAAGGGAACCTGCAACAACCCAGGCACATGCTCTTGACCAGGAATAGAACCTGAGCGAACTTGAGACTCTTAAGTGCATGGGCCAGTGCTCCAACACCAGCCAGGGCAGCTTCTAAATAATGTATTCTTAGAGTCTCTCTAAGCAGTCTTTCCCTCCATTCTAGAAAGCAATATTTGTTCATCACAGCATGCTAAATACGACTTTATGAAAGTGAACAAAAGTGAACAAAAGGAATTCACATCTATGCAACTGAATATAATGTTGATTATTTGTAGCACAGGAACAAGACTTGGGCTAGTGAAGAACCCTCCCACTATAGATTTAATACAAATTTAAAGACATTTTTATAAACTTTTGTCAAATAAAATTGCTGAGACACTACATAGTTGCATGGGATTTATGAAACAGGAATAAAGCCCCTTTCCTTGCAATGATGTTTTAAAATGTTAAATCCAAGAAAGTAATCAGTGTGTATACTTTTAAGGGTATTTGGAATTCCAGGAATATACAGCCTTTAACGTGCTGCATTTTCTGGTTATGACAGCTAGCACACCTGGGTTTTAGTAAAAAGTGTCAGAAAACTTACAATTTTGAGTAATGTATTTGAGCTTGAAATGAATAATAGCTTCTTCCAAAATGAAAATTCACTAGTATGTAATAAGATTTTAGCCAATTCTACATTCAAGATCTTGTTCTTCCTGTTCTCTTTTACTCTCTAGGAGGTAATTCCCTATGCATGTAACAGAAAACCTACTTTTATTTTCTTAGAGGATTTCTAGAAAATTTATATTCTGATTTTTTCTTCTTTTGCCAAGAAAGACTCACCATATCCACTTGTGGTCTCTATAAGGTACCTGATACTAGAGGAAGAAAAGAAAGATAAACATTGGGAAAAGAATTGTTGATACTTGAAATAATATTTACATTACCCTGTTATAAAATGTTTCCTTAAAAATATATTTTATCTAAGATAATCTGTCTACTTATTTAAGACATGTCTATTTATTTAACTTCTATCTTCCTTTTAGCATCTCCAAATTAATACTGTCCAAATAACTTCACTCTCTTTTTTGTTTCCCATATGTTAAAGAACATCTAAGGCCAAAACCGGCTTGGCTCAGTGGATAGAATGTAGGCCTTCGGACTGAAAGGTCCCAGGTTTGATTCTGGTCAAGGGCATCTATCCTGGTTGTGGGCACATCCCCAGTAGGGGGTGTGCAGGAGGCGGCTGATAGATGTCGCTCTCTCATCAATGTTTCTAACTCTCTATCCTTCTCCCTTTCTCTCTGTAAAAAATCAATAAAATATATTTTAAAAAAAGAACATCTCGGATTCATTATGTAGGCTATATGAATTATCAGTATATTATAGAAATACACTTTTAACTATAGTTGCTTCCTTTTTTCAGAACTTATTTTCCAATAAATGACCTTAACTACATTTTTGTTAAGCAATATTTGTTTATCAGAATATACTAGGAGCGATATATTTAAATGGAGCAATTTAATATAAAATATATGAATAGCCCAGGTGGCATGGCTCAGTGGTTGAGCCTTGATCTATGAACCAGGAGGTCAGGGTTTGGGTTGCAGGTTCAATCCTCAGTCTGGAGCATGTAAGATGCAATCAATGATTCTTTCAAATCAAAGATGTTTCTTTTTTTACCCTTCACTGCATGAATTTTATGCACTAGGCTCTATATCCTACAATAGGCTTTTGTTTCAGAGTTTCTTGTAAAATATATGAAGAAAAAATTATTGTTGGCTAATGGTTTATGAAGGAAAGAAAATAATAATCTCTAGATATCCCTTACAATTATGAAATGAATAGAGGCCTGGTGCATGGAATTCATGTACTCTTGGGGGGTCGGGGGGGGGGGCGGGAAAGTCTCTCAGGCCGGCATGCATCTTCCTGTGGGGAGTGGACCTCAACTCGCAGTTTGACATCCTTAGCGCTGCTGTGGAGGTGGGAGAGGCTCCCACTACTGAGGCTGTGCTCGCCAGCTGATAGCCTGGCTTTTGATGGAGCAGCAATCCCCGTGGGAGTGAACTGGTCACCATGGAGGAAGCTCCTGCATTGAGCAACTGCCCCCTGGTGGTCAGTTTGCATCATAGTTACCAGCTGTTCTGCTGTAAGGCCAAAACCTGCTCTCAGACATTCCCTGAAGGGTCCTGGATTGCAAGAGGGAGCAGGCCAGGCCATGGGACCCTCCAATGTACCAGAGAAGGACACAGGATGTTGGCCACCCAGGAGGGACCACAGGAGGGCTCCAGGTCATGTCTGGCCCTTCTTGCTCAGTTCTAATTGTCTGGACCCCAGCAGCAAGGTAACCTACTGGTCGGAGCATCTGTTTCCTTGTGGTCAGTGCACAACATAGTGAGTGGTTAAAGGGCTTTAGCATATCATTAGCATATTATGCTTTGGTTGATTAAATGGATGACCAGACAACCAGACACTTAGCATATTAGGCTTTTATTATATAGGATTTTACATTTTCCATAAACAATTAATAGTCAAAAGGCACTCATATTCACGTTTATGCCTTTTTTATTTTATTTATCAATCTTTAGTGGATTTATCTCTCATATGCCAGTTTATCCTCTGCAGTTTCTGCTGTAAGACAATCCTTACCAGGCATTGCTTTTTATCCATTTGTTTATTCACTCATCTTTTTAATGGACAGTGCATATATATGAGATATATTTCATTCAATTGTTCCATATAAAGAGTTGACTAGTTAATCATTGTCAAACCTTGCTTGTTTCTCTTCTGAGGAGACTGTGATTAAAAGAGACTTATTGTTTGGCCATGATGAATAGACTGACAGTGATATTATTGTAGGAATCTCCAAGTATCCCAAGGATGGAAGTTAAACAATTTCTGAATCTCTGCCATCTTATATTTAGCTTCTTTACACAAATCTATAAATGTGCCCCTCCATATTTAAATAAAATTTTCATATCTATCAGAGAAACAGGTGAAAACAATATTGAGTATTTTATTAATTATTGATTTATCACAAGTAATGTTTTAAGTATGCTACTTTATGTTTATACTTAATATTAAAACTTAAAATATTGATGATTTTAAAACAATGACTGCTGACTATACATGTCTCAAAAATATCAAAATGAGCCCTAGCCAGCTTGGCTCAGTGGATAGAGCATCAGCCTGTGGACTAAAGGGTCCCAGGTTCAATTCTGGCCAAGGGCATATGACTGGGTTGCAGGCTGAATCTCCAGTAGGGGTATGCAGGAGATAGCCGATCAATGGTTCTCATCATTGATGTTTTTATCTCTTTCTCCTTCTCCCTTCCTCTCTGAAATCAATAAAGAAATATATTTTTAAAAAATGTCAAAATGTATTTGATCACCAAAAAATACAACAATCTTTTAATTTTACAGGGAAATATTATAGGATATTGCAAACTACTTTGGACTGCCTTGGAGACTCATAGGTTTTATTCTGTGTTATTCCTATAAAAATGGAGGACTGTCTCCTTTTCATAAGAAAAGAAATAGTTAAAACAAGAGAGTACATTTATTTTTTTCTATGATAATAATCATCATCTTTGTCTAATTAAAATTTTCATCTTAGTAGTCACATATATAATGTGACTCTGTGAAAAGATACTCAGCTTCACTAATCATCAGGGAAATGCAAATCAAAACCACAATAAGAGATTACTTCATAATTATTGGAATGGTTATTATAAAAAATACAAAAACTAGTAAGTATTAGAGACATAGAGAGAAGGGAATTCTTTTGCATTGTTGGTGGAAATGTAAATTGATGCAGTCACTATGGAAAACAGTATGGAGGCTCCTCAAAAACTTCACCTATTTTTAAAATGCCAGTAAAATTCATACCCATTCTTTGGCTTTGTCTTTTGTTGAAGAATATCAGTTGCCTAAGGCTATAGTAAATAACTTACAACCTTGGTAACTTGAAGTTATAAAAAGAGGTTATTCTCCAGAAATCTTGGAAGCCAGAATTCCAAATCAAGGTTTTGGAAGAACCATATTCCATCTGAAGGCTTTAGAAAGAATTTTTCTTGCCTCTAAGCTTCTGGTGGCCCAGGCAATTCTTGGCTTAGTAGTGACCCAGTGCACAAAATTCATGCACATTAAAAGGGAATTCATTAGAGGAAATATTTTAATATTGCTATTTGCCCTTTCTTGATAATAGAAGTGTCAGAGATGAAAGAAAATTAATAAAATGTATATGAAAATCTCCCTCCTGTCAGAGTCTGGAGCACATTGTAGGACCCAGAGTCAAGTCCCACCCCCACCCCCACCCCCACCTGCACAAACTTTGAAAATTCAAAAATGCAGGAGACCCAAACCTGGCCAGCTCAACCTCCATCAAGCCCCTCCAGGTGGGAGAGGCATCCTCAAGTACTCCAGCCTGGCACTGGGATGGGAGGCCTGACCTAAGGCCTCTTGGCCTGGTGTCTGTCACGATGGGAGCAAGGCCTGAGGTCTCTGTCAAGCCCTGACAAGCGTGTCCATGGCCTGAGGTCTCCTGTCAAGCTCCACTGGCCAAGGGGCATGGCCTGAGGTCCTCCATCAAGCCCCACCAGAAGGGGGAAATGGCCTGAGGTCCCTCACCCTAGCCAGGCACCATGCAGCCACAGGTCCCTGCTGTTTGGTTGTAACATTATGTTGTCCTGGCTGATTTTCATATTTCTCTATCATATAGATAGATAGCTGCATCATGCCATTGTTTCTACTATAACACTGCCTTCATCCTTGTGTGTCTCTGCTGTGTCTGTGTCTTTAAATATCAACTGCTCTATAAAGACAAAGTCATCGGATTTAGAGGTCATCACAATCCAGTATGACTTCGTCTTTTTATTTTCATTTTATTTTATTGTTTAAAGTATTAAAAATATTGCTTTGCAATATTACAAATATGTCTCCTCCACCCAGCCTCTTCTACCCATCCACACATGCCCTCAGCCTCGCCTCTCCAGTGTCTTGCTTCCATTGGTTATGCTCATAGAAATGCATACATGTCCTTTGGTTGATTTCTTATTAATTACACCTGCTAAGACCCTGTTACATTAACAGCCACAGGAGGCTATGGCTTGAACATATATTTTTGGAGAACGCAATTTGGCCCACAATATACAAGTGGACTTTCCCAGAAAAGACTCTGAGATGCATATAGGAAGTGTAATGGAGAGATTATAATTTGAATCCAAAATGTGAAGAGTAAATATCACAGGATTGAGTATACATATGCTTAAAAATAGAATTGTATATATGTATATATAAACTGTATGTATATATTTGACAAAACTCATTTACAAGGCACCTGATTGCAGAACCATTCATAATATGTCTAAGAAAATTCACCATAAATGTTACTTTTCTGTAGAATGGATGAGTGTTTTGCAATATATCATGCATTGATCACTATGGATGGAGTAGTGAAAATGCATGGACCACAAATAAACCCACATAATACAAGAATCTCAAAATATAATACTGAAAAAAAAACAACCAAAACACATAGATTTTATTTTTGTATTTATATAAACATAAAAATCATACACCACCAATTCCTGGTATTAGAAGTCAGGATTGTGGGTGCTCCTTTGCATTGAAGAGTGACTGAAAAGCAGCCCAATTGTGGCTTTAGGGACACTAGTAATAATGCTATGTTTCTTGATCTTGTTTATTAGTTTCGTAAGAGGATATCTATTGTGAAAACTTATGTAAACATATTCTGGCACATGTATGCACTTACCAGTTTGAATAGTATACTTCAAACAAAAATAGAATTTGAACTGTG
>PVJN01015530.1:0-44194 GCA_004026805.1 Lasiurus borealis | reverse complement strand
CCAGCAGATTGATAAATCAGATCCTGTTACTCCTTTGTTCAAACCCTCCATTGGACACCCATTTCAAAAGCACTACAAGTCAAAATATTTAAAATAGATGTCAAGATCCTATGAAACCCAGTCCCCACCCTCAACCTTATAACCTCCTCTCCTACTTTACCCCCTGTTCATTGTACTCCAGCTACACTGTCATCCTTACAGTTTCTGGGACTCCCCAAGCACGTGGTGTGTGTTAAAGCTTTGTTCTGATCATTTCCTTTACTGAAGCCTTCACTCGCCCCCCCCCCCACCATATCCCCATAGCCAATTCCATTTCCTCCAAGTCTTTGCTCAAATGTCTCTTCTCAGTGAAACTCACTCTCACTACCCTTTAAAAAACCCTCCAGTCCCATGATGCTCTGGATCACCCTTCTGTGTGTACATGTGTTTTTTTTTCTATTGTACTTACTACCTTCTAACATCCTATATAATAAAACCCTAATACACAAATTGACCAAAAGGCAGAACAAGCGGTAGAACGCTATGATGAGCACTGACCACCAGGGGGCAGACACTCAATGCTCAGAGGAAGGCCAAAGGCAGCAGCAATTGGGGTGTGGAGCTGGCCAGCAGGCAGGTGCCAGTGGGCAAACCCTATCACCCTACCCACCAGTTGCCCCACAGATGGTCCTGATCACAGGCCAGGCCTAGAGACCCTACCCTATATATTGAGAACAGTCTCTTACATTTAAAAATTAAAACCTGGCAAGGCTACTCTACCACTGAAAAAACAGGATGATGCAGTCATGACATGCATGGACTCTGACTTGCACATTTTGTGGTCAGCCCTGATTCTGACACTTATAACTAACTGTGTGACAAAGCCAATTACTTAACTTGTCTCTGCTTCAGTTTTTCCACCCATAAGATGGGGGAAATGGTACTACTGCCTCAGAAGGATCATGTTATGTACTATTTTTTATAATGTAACGGCCCATGCAACAGCAAGATGCCTTTCATCTGTATGAAAAGTATGGTCACTGGTGCATGCAGTGTCCTAGGTTGTAAGAGGGTGCAGGCTGGATTGAGGGACTCCTCTTCCTGTGCATGAATTTAGTGCACCAGGCCTCTAGTACTATATAGTTTACTTATTATGTTTATTGTTTCTTATCTGTCTCCCATCACTAGAATGTAAGCTTCACTAGGCCAAGGATTTCTGTTACGTTCATTGGTATTCTGTATTTAAACACTAGAACAGTGCCTGGTACATAGTAGGACTCACTAAATATTTATGGAATGAGTGGACAGTGTGCATGGCACATAGTGTTTTATAACTACTGTATTAACAATTATTACAAAGCTCACAACCACCTACCTCCTACTTGTCTTCCTAATCTTATGTTAAGAAAAAAAAAAAGAAAAAGAAAATCTGCATTCTTTCTCTCATTCTAACTTAGCAATAGTTCAGGTCATGGTTTTATTACCTGTCAGGGCACATACCTGGGTTGAGGGCTGAATACCCAGTGTGGGGCATGCAGGAGGCAGCCAATTAATGATTCTCTCATCATTGATGTTTCTATCTCTCTGTCCCTCTCCCTTCCTCTCTGAAATCAATTTTTTTTAAAAGTATATATATATATATTTTAAAAGCACCTGAATTGGCCCTTTAAAAAAAAGAAAGAAAGAAACTTCAATAAGAGAGAAACATCCATCTGCTGCTGCTACCTGCATGCCCCCCAACTGGGGATCAAGTCTAAAACCTGGGCATGTGCCCTGACCAGGAATCGAACTGGCCCAGCTGATCCCTTTTTTATAGATGAGAATACTGCAATGAGTGTTCAGTTAACTTGCCAAATGTCAGATAAGTTGGCATTCAGCACACAGGAAGACTGAAGCAGTCTGGCACACAGTGTGCACCTCCTGCCTCTCTCATAAGCCTGGGATTCCAGTAAAGAACTGTTAAGTTAATGGAGAGTAAAATGCTTTCAGATACATTTCAGAAAGACCATGTGTGTAGGTGGATTGGAGAGGGCCATAGCAGAGCAAAGACCAGGGTGGACACTTATATGAAAACTAGTGACCTGGTGCACAAAATTCATGCACATTAAAAGGGGATTAATTAGAGGAAATAATTCAATATTGCTATTTGCCCTTTCTCTATAATAGAAGTGTCAGAGATGAAAAAAAAATTGGTAAAATGTATATGAAAACCTTCCTCCTGTCAGAGTCTGGGGCTCACCATGGGACCCAGAGTCAAGTCCCTGCCCACCCACATGCACCTCAAAATTTGCGTGAGACCCACACTCAGCCAGCCCCTCTGTCCATTGGGCTAGATCCAGACCAGGCCAGTCCCACCCTTGTCAATCCCTGCCAGGCAGGGGCATAGCCTCAGGTCCCCTGACGAAATGCCAAGACAAGGGGCATGGCCTGAAGTCCCCCAACCCAGACCGGAGCAGAAAGTGTGCCTTGAGGTCCTCTGTCAAGCCCTGCCAGTTTGGGGACATGGCCTGAGATCCCCTGTCAAGCCCAGTGGGGTGGAGGGCATGGCCTGGGGTCCCTTGTCAAGCCCCACCAGCAGGGGGTTGCAGCCTCTGGGCCCCTGACAAGCCCTGCTGGGCAAGGGCTCAGCCTGAGTTCCCCCAACCTGGCACTGAGGTGCACCTTGAGGTCCCCTGTCAAGCCCAGCCAGGCAGGGGGGCACAGCCTCAGTTCCCCTGGCCTGGTGCTAGGACAGGGTGCATGGCCTGAGAGAGGTCCCCTGTCAAGCCCCGTTGGATGGAGGGTGTGGTCTGAGGTCCCCTGGCCTGGTGCTAGGGTGGTGGAGTGCTGCCTGAAGTCCCCTGTCAAGCCCCAGCTGATGGGGGGGCACACCTGGCATCCCCTGGCCTGGAGCTGGGAAGCATTTGAGGTCCCTAGCCCAGCACCAGGACAAAAAGCACACCTTGAGGTCCCCTGTCAAGCCCTGTCAGGTGGGGGGCACAGCCTGAGATCTCCTGTCAAACCCTGCCCAGCGGAGGACACGGCCTGAGGTCCCCCGTCAAACCCCATGGGGGCAGGGGAGGGCGTAGCCTCAGGTCCCTGCTGATTGCTCGTTAAGGCTCCTTATGGGAACTTGGCCTCAGCTGTGGGTGCAGCCATCTATCTTTGTGATGGAGTGATGGTCAATTAGCATATCCCCTCTTTCTTAGACAGGATTGATTAAAGACTTGGGGGATAATAAAAGGGGAATGAAGCCCTGGCTGGTGTGACTCAGTTGGAGCACCATCTGTACACCAAAATGTGGGTTTGATTCCTAGTTAGGGCATATATCCAGGTTGCAGGGTTAATCCATGGTAGAGGTGGTATAGGAGTCAACTGATCGACGTTTCTCTCACACAGCAATATTTCTCTCTCTCTCTTTTTTTTCTTCCCTTCCTCTCTCTCTGATCAAATTTTAAATTAACCAATTAATTTTTTTTAATATATGTTATTGATTTTTTTTACAGAGAGGAAGGGAGAATAGAGTTAGAAACATCGATGAAAGAGAAACATCGATCAGCTGCCTCTTGCACACCCACTACTGGGGGTGTGCCCCCAACCAAGGTACATGCCCTTAACCAGAATCGAACCTGGGACCCTTCAGTCCACAGGCCAGCACTCTATCCACTGAGCCAAACCGGCTAGGGCCCAATTAATGTTTAAAAAGGAACATGCACAGAAAGAGTAACATTAAACAAAAGTAACATTTAAGTAATACTATCGCTCACAAGATGTGATGTAACCAGGGAAGCTTGGGATGCTTCCACGTGGCAGCAGTTCTCTGTAGCTTCTCTTACCTGGAAGCTCCAGCAAAATCATCTCAAGTTCCTGAAATCCAAACCCTGCCTGAATAGGAGACAGCAGCGTCCCTCTCCTGGCATCCACAGGCTAGCCCACTGATTCCACTCTCCTAGGGAAAGTAATCACCACACCAATCCCCTTTCCTAGATGAGGAACCCCAGAAATATGCAGCTATCAGACCCCACACACACCTCAGAGGCATGGAATTATTCTACAGCTTCTTACTAGACACTCCTCATTCTGTCTGTACTCTGTGCCTACCTGACCTCATGAGTGTAAATACTCTTTCAATGATGACGACTCTACCTCTTCCCAGACCTCCAGACCCACATATCCAGTTCCCACTTGATAACTCCGCTTAGATGCCTCACAGACATGTTAACAGAGCAAAAAGGAACCCTTGAGTTTCTTTCCCAAGTCGGTTCCTTTCTCCAGCCCTACACCACCTTGTTTTCCCCTATCTCAGTAAATGGCACCTCCATCCATTCAACTACTCAAACCAATACTCCTGAACCATCCTTAAGTCCTCCATTGCCCTCATCCGCTCATCTAATCAGAAACAAACCCTCTTGATTCCATCTCCACAGTACATCAGGAAACCATCCTCTCTCCAGCTCCACTGTTACCACCCTCATCCAGGCCTCCATCATTTCTTGCCTAAGAAAACTATAAATCCTGCCAAGACCCGTTTGGCTCAGTGGATGGAGCGTCGGCCTGTGGACTGAAAGGTCCCAGGTTCAATTCCGGTCAGGGGCATGTACCTTGGTTGCGGGCGCATCCCCAGTGGGGGGCGTGCGGGAGGCGGCTGATCGATGTCTCTCTCTCATCGATGTTTCTGACTTTCTATCCCTCTCCCTTCCTCTCTGTAAAAAATCAATAAAATATATTTAAAAAAAAAAAGAAAACTATAAATCCTCCCAGTTCCACTTTTACCCCCTTCAATCCATTTTCTATACAACAGCATTAGTGAGTTCTCATTTTAATATTTTTTATTTTTAGTCAGTTTTATTAAGATATAATGTATATGCCATAAACATTCACCCTTTAAAAATGTTTTTAGTACACTCACAGTTGTGCAACCATTGCCACAATCTAATTTTAGAACATTTTCATCACCCCAAAAAGAAACCCGGTATCCATTAGCAGTCACTTTCCATTTCCTCCCAACCACCCAGCCCCAGGTAACAATTAATGTACCTTCTGTCACTGTAGATTTGCCTATTTTGGATATTTCATATAAATGGAATCACACAATATATGAACTTTTAAAAATATATATATTTTATTGAATTTTTTTTACAGAGAGGAAGGGAGAGGGATAGAGAGTTAGAAACATTGATGAGAGAGAAACATCCATCAGCTGCCTCCTGCACACCCTCCTACTGGGGATGTACCTGCAACCAAGGTACATGCCCTTGACTGGAATCAAATCTGGGACCCTTCATTTCTTAGGCCAACACTCCATCCACTGAGCCAAACCAGTCAGATGTGAACTTTTATGACTGGCTTCCTTCTTATTTTGAGAAGATATACTTTTTTTTTAATCTAGGCAAGAAATAAGTTATTGAACATCTATACTATGCAAATGATGACAATAAATATTTTATACCTATGGTTATTTCTCTTTGAAGACTTCTTTGTAAACAAGCATATGGAGAAAGGAAAGATAATCATGGGCAATTATTTTGGATTAGGGTGTATGTTTAAAAAAATGTATATTTATAATTCTGAGATGAGCAGTTAGAGCAAATGTGACTATAATTCATTCCTATGCATGTATGTATGTATGTATGTATGTATTTTGACCCCCTTCAACCATTCCCACTCTTACCACCCTCTCCCAACAACAACCAACCTTTTCTCTGTATCTATGAGCTCGTTGTTGTTGTTTTATTTTTTATTTCACATATAAGAGAGATCAGACAGTACTTGTCTCTCTGTCTGATTTACTTCATTAGCATAATGCCCTCAAGGTCCATGGATATTGTCACAAAAAGCAAGATTTTATTATTTTTAAGGCTGAATAATGGTCAACATAAGGAAAGCCACATACGCCCAGTCCATAGCTACCATACTAAATGGTTACAAGCTGAAAGCTTGTCCTCCAAGAACAGAAACAAGACAAGGATGCCCACACTTGCCACTTTTATTCAACATAGCATTGGAATTCCTAGCCAAAGCAATTCAGCAAGTAAAATAAGTAAAAGGCATTCAAATTAGAAAGGAAAAAAGTAAAACTATCATTCTTTGCAGATGACGTGTTATTATATGTAGAAAATCTTAAAGACCCCATAAAAAAGTCTTAGAACATAATAAATAAATTCAGTAATGTTGCAGGACACAAAATCAATACACATATCTAAACAGTAATAACAAACTATTGAAAAGAGAAATTAAGAAAGCTCCCATTTATAATTACATCAAAAGAATAAAATATCTAGGGATAAATTTAACCAAGGAGGTGAAAGACTTGTACCCTGAAAACAATAAGATATTAAGGAAAATAATTGAAGAAGACACAAATAAATGGAAGGCTATTTTATGGTCAGAGATCAGAAGAATTAATATTGCTGGTAAAATGTCCCTCTCACCCACTTTGATCCATTTTCTATATGGCAGCAATAGTGAGTTTTTAAAACTGAACACTTATCTGCAGGTCAATGCCTCTCCACAACATTCAATCCAAATGCCTTTATCACCTTGCAATAGACTAAATGCTTGTGTTCCTTCAAATGCATAGGTTTATGTAAAAGTCTAATGTCCAGTGGGATGCTATTTGGAGGTGGGGCCTTTAGAAGTGATTAGGTCATGGGAGTGAGCCCTCATCTATGAGATTAGCCCTCATGAATGCATCTCTTACCAAAGAGATCCCACAGAGCAACCTTGCCTGTCCCACCACACGGAGGCACCACAAGAAGACAGTCGTCTGTGAACAAAGAAGCAGGTCCTCACCAGACACTGAAGCTGCCAGCATGTTGATCTTGGACTTCCCAGCCTCCAGAATTGTAAGAAATGAACATTGTTACCCAATCCATGGTATTTTTGTTATAGCAGTCCAAATAAACTAAGGCACACAATCTTTTATTTCTGTTTTTAAATATATTTATTATTATTGATTTTAGAGAGGAGGAGAGAAGAGAGAGATAGAAATATCAATGATGAGAGAGAATCACTGATCTGCTACCCCCTGCATGCCACACCCCACACTGAGGATTGAGCCCAGAACCCGGGCATGAGCTATTACCAGCGACCTCCTAAGCGGCACACATCTTTTACGTATTTAATCCCTTCCTCCTTTCCAGTGAAATCTCTTGTCATTCAGCCTCTCCCCTGCTACATCTAGGCCCTAGACCAGTGGTTCTCAACCTTTCTAATGCCGCGACCCTTTAATACAGTTCCTCATGTTGTGGTGACCCCCAACCATACTTCATAACTGTAATTTTGCTATTGTTATGAATTATAATGTAAATACCTGTGTTTTCCGATGGTCTTAGGCGACCCCTGTGAAAGTGTCATTTGACCCCCAAAGGGGTCGCGACCCACAGTTGAGAACCACCGCCCTAGACTATGTTGTTTCCTCTTCCCTGGTCTTCACAAAGCTAGCTCATTTTCTTCCTTTAAGTCTTACTTATGTCATCTCCTCAGGGAGTCTTCCATTACCATCTTATCTAAATTCACCCCTTCGCCATCTTCCTCTTCCTCCCGAGGCTACTCCCTAGGGTTTATTTTGTTTTTAATACTTACCACAGCTTGTAATTACTGTATTTATTTCCCTGTTGTCTGTTTTCTTTGTCAGTCTTCTCCACTAGAATATGTGCATCTTGAGGGCAGGCACTATATCTGTCTCTCACCCTTATGACCATTGCCTTACGCAGTACCTGGCACCCAAGAGACCTCAATGAATGTTTGTTAAATAAATGGACTGTTCTAATCACTTCCTTATAACCCGTTGGTGAAGGAAGGAACCT
The DNA here is from genome assembly GCA_004026805.1 of Lasiurus borealis. Taxonomy (NCBI): domain Eukaryota; kingdom Metazoa; phylum Chordata; class Mammalia; order Chiroptera; family Vespertilionidae; genus Lasiurus; species Lasiurus borealis. The sequence continues at coordinate 36,428 of PVJN01015530.1, read as the reverse complement.
ACCTTAAATAGTATGAGATGGCCAGACACATGACACCCAACACTGGACAGGTGAAACTGACAGCAGGTCATTAGTAACAAACACTCACAGGCCAGCGAGGAGGACATTGCATGCCATGCAGGACCTCATCAGGGTTGCACCCTGGAACAGAGTGAACCAACAGGGGCTGTGAGGAGCAAGCTTTGTTGTGACAAGAAGATGAGATAATCCATAGCTCCTGCAAGACTATTGAGCACTTACGCACTGCATGGAGTACAACTGGTCTATCTGATAAAGGAACTAGCCAGGCTGGGAGACTCCTGATGTTAGGGGTGTGTAATGCTGAGAGTTAGGCCTTTGGATCCTGTGATGCTCAAAGATGTCAAGGCAGCACTTGAAATTTGAGGTCTTGCAACACATGTACCTAGCATCTGGAAAAGAGACATACACATGTGTCTACACATAGCCAGGAATAGGGAGTAGGGGAAAAGATTATTTCATTCCATGAATAAGTGAGTGAATTTTATATTTATGATTATGCTATTAGTGACCTGGTGCACAAATTTGTGCACAGATGAGGTACCTCAGTCTGGCTGGGGATAAGGTGGATTGGGGGCGAGGGAACATAGGAAGTTGGCCGGCTGGCCCCGATTGGGGTCTTTGGGGGCCAGCCAGCCAGGGGGAGGGACCATGGGAGGTTGACTATGGTAGTGCACTGACCACCAGGGGGCAGCTCATGCATTGAGCATGAGCATGTCATAGCAACTGCTTGACAAGTCTCTTGATTAATTTGGTCATAAAGGTTGCTTAGGCATATATATATTAGAGGCCTGGTGCATGAAATTCGTGCATGGGGGTGGGGGATGGTGTCCTTCAGCCCAGCCTGCTTCCTCTCCAATCTGGGACCTTTGAGGGATGTCCAATTGCTCATTTAGGCCCAATTCTACCTGCTGGCTCTCAAATGCTCATGTGTTCCTTTTTGATTGCCCCTAACCACTTCTGCCTGCCAGCCTGATCACCCACTAACCACTCCCCTGCCAGCCTGATTGATGCCTAACTGCTCCCCTGCCAGCCTGTTTGCCCCTAATTGCCCTCCCCTGTGGGCCTGTTCACCCCTAACTTCCTGCTTCTGCCAGCCTGGTCACTCCTAACTGCCCTACCCTGCAGGCTTGATCACCCCCAACTGCCCTCCCTTGCAGGCCTGGTCCCTCCTAACTGCCCTCCCTTGCTGGCCATCTTGTGTTGACCATCTTGTGTTGGGGGCAGCCATCTTTGACCACATGGGGGCAGTCATCTTGTGTGTTGGAGTGATGGTCAATCTGCATATTACTCTTTTATTAGATAGGATAGAGGCCTGGTGCATGGGTTGGGGCCAGCTGGTTTGCCCTGAAGAGTGTCCTGAATCAGGATAGGTGTTCCCTCAGGGTGTGGGGTGGCCTGGGTGAGGAGCCTGTGGTGGTTTGCCAGCTGGCCACACCCCCAGCAACCCAAGTGGGTGCCCTGGTATCTGGGATTTATTTATCTTCTACAATTGAAACTTTATAGCCTGGAGCAGAGCCAAGCCTTTTGCTTGCTCTGTGGCAGGCTATCATTAAAACTTTGTTGCATTAAGCAGAGGCCTGAGCCTGCCAAGGTTTGCAGAAAATGTGGCTTTCTCCATCATCAAGGGCAACCCAAGCCTCTCTCCTGCTCTCTCTGTGGCTATAGCCATCTTGGTTGGATTAATTTGCATACTCGCTCTGATTGGGTGGTGAGTGTGACTGGTGTGGTTTGTGGGTGTGGTGGAGGTATAGTCAATTTGCATATTACTCTCTTATTAGATAGGATACTAGTGGCCCAGTGCACAAAATCTGTGCATCGGAGCAGAGGTTCCCTCAGTTCAGCTTGTATCCTCTCCAATTGGGGACCCCTTGGGGAATGTCTGACTGCCAATTTAGGCTCAATCCCTGTGGACAGTCGGACTGCCAGGAAAGAGGAAGAGGGAGGCAGGGAGGCAGGGAGGCCTGGAGGACTGCTAAGAAAAACAGAGACAGAGACTGGGTGAGATCAGGCTGGCAGGGGAGGGCAGTTAGGGGTGATCAGGCAGGCAGAGGTGAAGGTAATCAGACATCCCTCTCCTAATCTGGGAACATTGGCTCCTAACCACTTACCTGCCTGCCTGCCTGCCTGCCTGATTGCCCCTAACCCCTCTTCCTGCCTGATCACCACTGCCTTTGCCTGACTGATAGCCCCTAACTGCCCTTCCCTGCTGGTCTAATTTCACCCCCAACTGCTCTCTCTTGCCGGCCTGATCTCACCTCCAACTGCCTCTGCCTGCTTGATCACTCCTAATTGCCCACCCCTGCCAGCCTGGTCTTGCCCCCAACTGCCCTCTCCTCCCGGCCTGATCTCATTCAGCCTCTCTCTCTCTTTGTTTTTCTCAGCAGTCCTCCAGGCCTCCCTGCCTTCCTGTCACCCCCAACTGCCCTCCCCTGCCGGTCATCTTGTGACAATGTGGGGGCAACCATTTTGTAATGACATGGGGGTGACCATCTTTTGACAATGTGGGGGATGGCCATCTTGTGACAACATGGGGGAGACCATCTTATAGTGGCCATCTTATGATGACGTGGAGGTGGCCAACTTGTGACACAAGGGCATGAGGGTCTATTTGCATATTACTTCTTTATTATATAGGATGGATTAGTCCTGTGATGGTGATATATAAGTACCATATAAGCAACTAGGAAGTGTTCAAAAACAGATCATTCAATAATACTGAAGTCCTAATCTACTTTGCTCTTGTCCCAAATGGGAGCCAGCAGGAATCACATTCCACTACATACAACAAAAAACCCAAGTAATACTGGCTTAAACAAGATGGGCATTTATTTTTCTCTTACCTTAGGAGAAGTCAAGAGTTAGAAAATCCAGGACTGGAATGGCAGCTTCACATTAAGGACTGGGCTCTTAGCTTGCCATCCCACTATTTCTAGGGTGTCATTTTCACCCTCATGCTCACAATATTGTTGCTGTGGCCCCAGTCATCAGGCTATATTCCAGAAAGAAAGAAGGAAGAAAAACAAAGAGCAAGTGGGCATGAGCCAGTGGCTCAGTTCTCTTTAAAGAGCTTTTCCTGAAATCGATTTGGCTCAGTGGATAGAGCATCGGCCTGCAGACTGAAGGGTCCCAGGTTTGATTCTGGTCAAGGGCATGTACCTTGGTTGCGGGTACATCCCAGTAGGAGGTGTGCAAGAGGCAGCTGATCAATGTTTCTCTCCCATCAATGTTTCTAACTCTATCCCTCTCCTTTCCTCTCTGTAAAAAATCAACAAAGAGCTTTCCCTGAATTCTCACTTGTGCTCTGTGGTTCAGAACTAAGCTAAAAGAGATCCTAGGAATGTTTCTAGCTGGGCACATTACTACCCCACACCCACAAATAGAACTCTGTTAATAAGGAAGACAGGAGAATGGATATTGGATGGATAACTAATAGCTGTCCACAGCTAGTGGGAGTAAACAGAGCAGCTACAATGAATAGATCTTCTAAAACAATCTGGAATTCAAGGATTTAGGGAACTAAAACAGAAAAGTCCACAGATAGCTTTTATTTAATTTTCACCAAGTAGATTAAAAGAAAACAAAAACATATTCATATTAAAAAAAAAAAAAAGATCCAGCGAGTGATGGTAAGGGAGAGGCTAATGTGGTTTGCCCTGGTCTGAAATGGCTGTGGGGATGGCTTGTGGTCACAGGGTGTGATCTGACTGATGATGTGATAAATTCCTTGGATCTCAATGTCCTTATCTCTGAAATGAGAAGATTGGACTGAATTATCTCCAAGTTTTTTTTCTCCCAACTCTAAGTGTCTTATTATAACAATGCTCTTATTTTTGTTTAGCTGTGAAATATTTTAGAGAAACGAAAGCTTACATATGAAGCAGATAAAGCAGAGCTGCTCTGAAGGGGGGTGAGAACTTCAGAGTTCTGTCTCCTTGGCCTCCGTCTTAATCCCCGCGGTGCCACTGAGCTCCATGGAGCACACTTCTATATAGCTCCCTGTGTAACTTTAATAAAATAAAATGATGTATTTATTGGTAAAAAATCTGATATAACTATGAATATTACTGTCAAAAAGGTAAAATTGCTTTTACTTGTTAGCAATCTAAAGTACTTTCTAAAAGCCATTAAGTTAAATAAGTAGAGTTCTGAATTGTGATGCTCTGTTGTGACTCACTCAAAATCACTGGGGAAATATTTATTAAAGATCACAAAGAATTGGAAGAATTTCTCCCACAATTTATCCAGTGATTCTGGGGAACAAAGGAGCTTGGATTGTAAAGAAAATTATCAAAGGAACATGCTTTTTATTTTCTAGATAGGTGTTTAGATAAAAATTATTCTCAGATGAAAAAAACCTTCACTTGGCAAATACTTGTTTCCTGTGTGCCAGACTTGGCTGCTTCCTGTTTATCAAAAGTAATTGTTAGTCATTGGAAGCAAAGACCAGAAAAATGTACCTCTTGTCAGTCACCTGCTGAACTTCCTTTGCCTTTTACTTGTCATTCTTGCAGCATTCCCAACGTGTTTTTTTTTAAGTTCTTTTGAAAGTAGATTCAATGAGATCTGAAACAGTTAGCCGCAAATTTCTAGCTCTAGCATCTACCCTGTTTAGTATTAGATAACATTTTATACTGATTAGTGTTTCCTCCCACACAGAATCCTGACGTGTCTTTATCTCCATAATAGCTCAATATACCCAGTTTTGCTCTCTCCGTTGCCACGGAGTATAAGCTTCTGCATTTTTTCTCTCCACAGCATCCCTCCTCCTCCTTGATCCTGTTTTTTTTGTTTTTTTTTTCACTACTATAACCTTTTTTATTTCCAGAGAGGTCTGGAAAACACCATTTTATTCCAATCTTTGGATCTCTAGACAGATTTTGGGCTCTTAATGTGGCATGTACCTTGGTTTCGGGCACATCCCCAGTGGGGGGTGTGCAGGAGGCAGCTGATGGATGTCTCTCTCTCATCGATGTTTCTAACTCTTTATCCCTCTCCCTTCCTCTCTGTAAAAAATCAATAAAATATATTTAAAAAAAATTTTTTTAAAGTGTGTGTAGTTAAAGTTGTAAATACTTCATCACAGGGAAATTAGTCAAGCATTCTGAAAGTGTTTTTACTCTTAATGTGGCATACAGGGAAATACTAGAATAAGTTTAATCAATTTATTTGCAATATTCTTTGAATCTCAAATCCCAGACACACTGTCAGCCAAATATGTTTTCTCATTTTTATATTTTTATTTTTTAATGTGTAAAATATCTAACTTTATTTATTTTTTCCATTTTTATTACATATGTACATATCTTCCCATTGCCCACCCCTCCCTTACTCCACTCCCATACATGCCCTCACTGCCCCCCCTCCAGTGCCTTGAGGCCATTGGTTGATGCCATTGGTTATGCTTATATATATGCATGCATACAAGTCCTTCAGTTGATCTCTCATCTACCTCACCTCTTCCTAACCTTCCCACTGTAATTTGACAGTCTGTTTGATGCTTTATTGCCTCTGTATCTATCTTTTTGTTCATCATTTTATAATGTTATTATCCATAAATGAGTGAGAACATGTGGTATTTTTCTTTCATTGACTGGCTTATTTCACTTAGCATAATGCTCTCCAGTTCCATCCAGGTTGCTGTAAATGGTAAGAATTCCTTCTTTTTAATGGCAGCATAGAATTCCATTGTGTAAGATGTACCATGGTTTTATGATCCAGTCATCTGCTGACAGGCACCTAGGCTGTTTCCAAATCTTAGCTGTTGTAAATTGTGCTGCTATGAACATAGGGGGGCATATATCCTTTCTGATTGGTGTTACTAGTTTCTTAGAATATATTCCTAGGAGTGGGATTACTGGTTCAAATGGGAGTTCCATTTTTAGTTTTTTGAGGAAACTCCATACTATTCTCCACAGTGGCTGCAGCAGTCTGCATTCCCACCAGCAGTGCACAAGGGTTCTTTTTTCTCCGAATCCTCGCCAACACTTGTTGTTTATTGATTTGTTGATGATAGCCATTCTGACAGGTGTGAGATAGTATCGCATTGTCGTTTTGATTTGCATCGTTTTCTCATTTTTAACTTAATTTGTATAAAGTTCCTCTACAGACAAAATAAAGTAAATCATATTTAGATATTCACTCAAAGTAATACAAAACTTTAAAATATCTATGTATAGGAAAGGCTAAGTGACTGACCATCTGTCTGACTATCTGATCGGCCAGTACATATGATGCACACTGGCAATTTAAAAAAAAAAAAGGGTTGGCTCGTACATGCACTATATGAATAAAGCTCTTGCTGGTGCCAATATAGACAGAGTAGGAGTATTCCTATCTGAACCCATTTTCGGACATGGTCAGTTACATGTTGCTTTCTCTCGAGTTCAAAAAGTGTGTGTAGCCAAAACCGGTTGGCTCAGTGGATAGAGCGTCTGCCTGTGGACTGAAAGGTCTCAGGTTCGATTCTGGTCAAGGGCATGTACCTTGGTTGCAGGCACATCCCCAGTGGGGGGTGTGCAGGAGGGGGCTGACAGATGTCTCTCTCTCATCGATGTTTCTAACTCTTTACCCCTCTCCCTTCCTCTCTGTAAAAAAATCAATAAAATATATTTTAAAAATTAAAAAAAAAGTGGATGTAGTTAAAGTTGTAAATACTTCATCACAGGGAAAATTAGTCAAGCACTCTGAAAGTGTTTTTACTCTTAATGTGGCATACAGGGAGATACTAGAATAAGTTTAATCAGTTTATAGGTCATTGTTTTTATCAAAGTTTTTATATCTTTTTTTTATTGTTTTTATATCATGTTTTTGTTGTTTTTATATCATATCTTTGTTGTTTTTATATCATGTCTTTATTGTTGTTATATCATGTTGTTATTTCTTCTAATTAAAGAAGAAATGTGCACAAATCCGTGTACTGGGCCACTAGTACACTGGTATATATATTTAAATGTTTTTTATTGTTGATAATATTACAGATATCTCACATTCCCCTCCCTCCCCCCTGTACTCCCCTGCTACCATCCCCTGCCCACTCCAACAGGTCTTCACTACCTGTTGTCCATGTTGTTGTTGTTTTTTTGGTAAACAAAAGCAAAGTTTATTGAGAGATAAGACTCCCTCTAGCACAGCGGTTCTCAACCTGTGGGTCGAGACCCCTTTGGGGGATCGAACGACCCTTTCACAGGGGTCGCCTAAGACTACTGGAAAACACCTATTTCCCACGGTCTTAGGAACCGACACACCGCTCCTCGGTGCAGCAACGTGTAGCAATGTAGTTTACTGTTGTCATATGAAGACTGTTACCCATGCTACACCACGACTCAAGACAACATTTCATTTATTTGTCATTAGAAATAAATATTTCACAATATATAATTACATATTGTTTTTGTGATTAATCCCTATGCTTTAAGTATGTTCCATTTGTAACAACGAAAATACATCCTGCCTATCAGATATTTACATGACAGTTCCTAACAGTAGCAAAATTACAGCGATGAAGTAGCAACGGAAATAATTTTATGGTTGGGGCGGGTCACCACCACATGAGGAGCTGTCCTAAAGGGTCGGGGCATTAGGAAGGTTGAGAACCCCTGCTCTAGCAGGGTGGGGACCCAAGTGGGTTGACCTGCCCCGTTGTATTTTAATATTACATTTGGTTTAAATGAGAAGTTTCAGCCGAAACCGGTTTGGCTCAGTGGATAGAGCGTCGGCCTGGGGACTGAGGGGTCCCAGGTTCGATTCCGGTCAGGGGCATGTACCTTGCTTGTGGGCACATCCCCAGTGGGGGGCATGCAGGAGGCAGCTGATCGATGTCTCTCTCTCATCGATGTTTCTGGCTTTCTATCCCTTTCCCCTTCCTCTCTGTGAAAAATCAATAAAAATATATTTAAAAATAAAAAATAAAAAAAAATAAATGAGAAGTTTCATACTGTTTATATAATCGTGCTGCCTTTTCTTTAGCCGGAAGGCGTCCAGCTGCTGGAGCGGGAGATCCCTAGGACAGTTAGTTCATCAGAGGGTCCCTCATTCTAAGGAGCAGGCCCCACTTTTAAACTTTGGGTCTCCAAGAGCTGCTGCCCCCACGGGAACAGGCCCCGCACTAGGCGCCCGGCCACAGAAGGTGGCGCTATTGGGTCTGAGGGGCGAAGCGGCCGGGACTGGAACTCCAGCGGCCGGAGATGGAGAGAGGATCCCCCGGTTTCTCCAGGCGAATCCCCCTGTCCATTGGGACGCTCCCCTCTCCAGTGTGTGACTTCTAGGGACTCCAAGATGGGGAGGCGAAGGCAGGGATGCTCTGGGGAGAGAGGTCCTGGAGGGGGTGGGAAACAGGTCCCAAAGCTGCGGCTGGCTCGGCGGGGCGAGGCTCCAGCGTCCAGGGGCACCTTCTGGGGGCCAGGGTGCCGGGCGCCGGGAGAGAGAGAAAAAGAAAAACAAAGTTGGGCAGAGAAGAGCGCACGGGTGGCGGCGTGGGGAACCCGGTGCCTTTCATCCCCGGCAGACAAAGCGGTGCCTTCTTCTGACAACAGCTGCCGCTGCCGCGCACACCATACGGCGGCGGGACCGCTCCTCTGACTCTCAATAATGGGGTGGTTGCCGTGGCGACGAGCCATACATCTAAGAGGGGGGCGCGAGGGGGGCGGCTGAAAGGACCCATTGTTCTGCGGCGGGGCTGCCCGGGCTGTGCCTGTTCCTCGGGGGCACCTTTCGCCACCTCCCCGGGGTGCTGGGTGGTGGGTGGTGGGTGGTGGATGGGTGGGGGGAGAGGACGGGGGGCCGTGGCATCCCGATCTCCGCGCCAGGACCTCATCCCCAAGCTTGCCGCCCCCCCTGGGCGCCTCACGCTGCTGCAAAGGGAGCCAGCGGCTATTTGCACGCGGGACCGCTGCCTCCCACGCGTGCACGCCCCGGGGATGAGCGCGGGACACGTGCGCTCGCCGCGGCGCAGGCACCCGGACCCGGACACGCCGCTCCCGCCGGGCCCGGAGGCAGGTCGCTGCGCAGGAGGAGACGGGTGACCACAGGGCTGCAGGGAGGTCCCGTTACTCCACGAGTGCATGCGTGCCTGCCTGCCTGCCAGGGTCTGGGGCCGGACCGAGGGCCCGGGGAGAGCCCCACGGAGTCACTTTTCAGTCCTGTGGGAAGAGAAAGGGGGGAAATCGACAGTGTGAAGCATCTGAGAAGTAGGGAGCAACCAAAGGACTGGTATGCATGCGTATAAGCATCACCAATGGACACAGACACTGGGGGGCTGGGGAATGCCTGGGAGGGAGGGGGGGCAATGGGGAGATATGTATCCATGTAATACATTAATAAAAAAAAAAAAAAGAAGAAAAGAATCTGAAAAGTTACAAGGCACCATGGTAGTTTTCCTGGTCAAAACAAACAGTTGGGAGCACCCCAAAAGTCTGTCTCTAGGGGCTGGTTAGATAATGTGGAAGACATCCTCCTGATGAAATAGTAAGCCACCATTTAAAAATTCCAAGGTTGCCGAGACCGGTTTGGCTCAGTGGATAAAGCGTTGGCTTGTGGACTGAAAGGTCCCAGGTTCGATTCTGATCGGGGGCATATACCTTGCTTGGGGGCACATCTCCACTATGGGGCCTGCAGGAGGCGGCTGATCGATGTCTCTCTCTCATTGATGTTTCTGACTTTCTATCTCTCTCCCTTCCTCGCTGTAAAAAATCAATAAAATTATTTTTAAAAAAATCCAAGGCAGTTCCCATCAATGGTTCTCTCTCACCACTGATGTTTCTCTCTCTCTCCTCCCTCTTTCTTCCTGTCCGAAATCCATCCATCAATCAAAACACAAGGCGGCTCTATAGGCAGAGAGAGGGGAAATTTCCGACGTATTCTAAATGGTAAGGCGAGCTGCAGAACAGTGTGGTAGGTAAATGAAAAAGGAGGCTTACAGATGTCCATAGGGAAAACAACACAATAATTAATAAATATTAACATAAATTCTGTTCCACACACAACTGTGAACCTACTTTTCCCATCCGTGTGTGTGTGTGTGTGTGTGTGTGTGTGCTGGCATCTCTGGAAGGTGTTATTAGGAAGGCAACTGCGGGATAGAGGATGTAATGGGGAGATGAAGAAAACTTCCTTTTCATCATGCAACCTTTTATGCCTTTTGAATTTTGTCCTATGTACCATGTATTACCCATAAATAAGTAACTCTTACAAAGAACTTTACATTTTCATTTGCTTGAACACTAATGAGATTTGGAACTCTCCATAAGGTGTCTGAACTCTTATTTTAAAGTGCTCTAATAGATATTAATTTTTAAAGTATATATGTACAAACAAATACCATTAAGTCACAGATGTGTAAAAATGGCAAATCAAATATGAAAATATGTACACACCTCTGGCCCGGACAGTGTGGCTCAGTGGTTGAGCATCCACCTATGAACCAGGAGGTCACAGTTTGGTTCCTGGTCAGGGCACATGCCTGGGTTGCAGGCTTGATCCTCAGTGGGGTGCCTGCAGGAGGCAGCCTATTGGTGATTCTCTCTCATCATTGATGTTTCTATCTCTCCCTCTCCATTCCTCTCTGAAATCAATAAAAATAAACAATTTTTTTTTAAGAAAGGCCCTAGCTGTTTTGGTTCAGTGGATAGAGCTAACTATACAATCCAAATATAATTATAACAAATTAAGCACAGGGTTCTCAGATTTAAAAAATGACATTATACTAGGGTGATTTTCCTAATTACAAAATGGTATACAATCAGTGAAATGGACTATTGAACCCTATTGTCACTGATGATCTTTCTACACAGATAAAAATAAAAATCATTACTTAGCAATGACTTACTAAATAATAATAAGTTAAAATCTATTGAGCATTTACTGTGTGCTTTAATGAAAACTGTGTTGAGAGTTTGATATGCATTATTTCTTTTAATCTTCCAAACAAATTATTTTCCTATTTTTACAAATGAAGAAACATGTAGAGATGTTCTTCAATTTACCTCGTATCACACAGCTAAGAAAGCTGCAGGCCTGGATTTGAATTCTCATCTGACTGATTCTAAAACATGCATTCTTTGTTACTTTTTAAATTATGGTGAAAATACCAGCTCATTTCGACTCTCTAATTTTGTGGTCTCATAAATGGAATAAAAGGTATATATTAAGAATTAGACTATATTTGAGGAAACTTTGCTTGTATACAGAGTAGTAGGCCTGTAATTTTTAAATTCATGCTATAGCTTGCTTGTGCAGAATAAATATGAGGTCTTCGTTTTGTGAATAACTAATGCAGTCTTTATTTAGGTGTCCATAAATAAAATTGGAACATAGCCATGCTCATTTGTTTATGTGTTGTCTATGGCTGTTTTTGAGCTAACATGGCAGAGCTGAGTACTTGTAAGATAGACTGTGTGGTCCACAAAGACTAAAAGATTTATGGTGTGGCTCTTTATAGAAAATATTTAGATCTAGAGTTAAGATCATGTACTCATGAAGACAAAAGAGGAAAGGGACTTCTATAATATAAAAATACTATCCCCGGCCAGGCCAGTGTGGTTGACCTATGAACCAGGAAGTCACAGTTCAGTTCCCAGTCAGGGCACATGCCTGTGTTGTGGATTCGATCCCGAGTGGGGGGCATGCAAGAGGCAGCTGATCAATGTTACTCTTTCATCGTTGATGTTTCTATTTCTCTCTCCCTCTTTCTTCCTCTCTGAAAGCCATAAAAGTATCTAAAAAAAAAATACTATCCCCATTCTAAAAGCATTATTTTTATATTCATTCAAGTATTCCACTCTTGTTCAAAAGGGCTGCCTCAAAGGGTGTTAGCATTAAGAAAATTGCATTAGGTATTATTACAGGATAAGAATGAAAAGTCAAAGATTTCATTCACCCACAGTGCTTTTTTTATTTTGCTTTTTCTTTTTGTGAGAAGAATCTAGTTTCCTGATAAGTGCACATTCCTTTGTTTTGGAATCTGTTCTTAACAGAAGACCTTCCAGGAAAAGAAGGAAGCCAAGGACAGATGATACTGTGCCAGAATGAAGCAGTTATTATGAGTTGAAATATATAGTTTGTGACATCACATACTGTAGTTGGAACTAATGTAGAGAGATGGTTGCCACGGCTTTCCTTAGATTTCGAGGAATTATATTCCTTTTTCTCTTTAAAGCCTTTAGTGGCTCTGAAAGATATGGGGGAGGTTGCATGAATTTGTAGAAGAGAGCACTAGACCATCTTTGGGGACACTTGCCACTAATCTTAGAGTAGAACTTTTGGGAAAATCAGTGGCGGGGGATATGAATCTCAGTTACACCCTCTTGTCTGCCACTGGCCCTTACACCCCCTCCTGTCTACCACTGGACCTGTCACCTTCTGGCCCAAAAGCAGTGGCAATTGCTCTCCTATTGCACAACCAGAAAGTTCTAGGTTACGGACAACACCTGCTTATAAAAGCCAAAATGTGAAGGTGTCTTTAGGCAGCAAGCCAAATGACTTTGAAATTTTGTTTCTTTAAGCTGGGAAGAACTCTCGAGAAGTCCCTCCACCCAGATAACAGCTGACCTGTATAGGCTTGTTTAAAGCACTCATGAAATTGGCTGCAGTGCAGAGCCCTTACGAAGCACTGGACTTACCAGTAGGAACAGAATACTCCTATGTAATTATGGTAGAGCTATCACTCTATTCACACCTCACAGGGTTAGGCACATACTTATTCTAGCTAATAAAAATTAAATCCTGACTGTAGAATCTAGGGGCTGGGTATATGGGTATTCACTGTACATTTTTTCAAATTTTCTGTGTGTTTGACATTTTTTTCTAATCAGATGTTGGGGGGAAATTGGAATATCAGAAAGATCCATTTCTCTCCAAGTTTCGGAGGAACAAAATAAGACTGATATTTGAGGAAATATTAGAACTCTTTTATAGGAGTAGTAGGTAGGCCCTGTATCTAACTCAAGGTGTAGGCTGCAGATAGTTCATTAGTCACCTGTACTGTAGATCTAGAAGGTCCTTTTCTCCCCAGGCCACTAAACCATCAATGTGCTATGAGGGTACTTGTAGTAGCAGGTCTGGTACCTCCAATCAGAGTGTTGCGCTTCAACCATTTGGAAAATGGAAGGTGACTATGGACCCTTACAGAGGAAGCAAGTGTCACTGGCCTCAGAAACTTAGATTTTTCAAACTTAGGGAATGCCATTTTTTAAATTATATATATATATATATATATATATATATATATATATATATATATAATGAATTGTATTGGTTTTGGAGAGAGAGGAAGGGAGAGGGATAGAAACATGAATCAGGTGTGTCCTGCACACCCATGACCTGAGACCTCTTGGTGCATGGGATGATGAGGATACTTAATCCAATGAGCCACACTGGTGGGGAAGAAATGCTATATTTTAAAATTTATTTCAGAGAAGAAGGGAGAAGGGAAGATAGGTAGAAACATCAATGATGAGAGAGGATCATCATTGAAACAGCCAGGGATTGAGCCTGAAATCTGGGCACGTGCCATGACCAGGAATCAAACCGTGACTTCCTGGTCCATAGGTCAGCACTCAACCAGTGAGCCACGCTGGCCGGGCAGGAATGCTGTTTTTTGAATTATCAATATAATTAGACTGGGGAGAAGGTTATTTGAGGAAGATCATGGATTCAATTATGGACCTGTTGAGTTTAAGGCACTTAAGTGATTTAACTGGCAATTTCTCATACATATGGACATACAGATCCAGCAGCCAAGAGTGAGGCTAGAAATACCAGTTTGGGAGCCATTAAATATATAAACAGTAATTAGATCCACAGGAATGGGTGAGATCAACCAAACAGTGTTTAGGCTGAGAAGAGGGTGAGGTTAGAAACCGAGGTGAGCAGTGCCAACATTTAGGAGGTGGCCAGCAGACAGAGACAGAGTAGGAAGGATCAGAAATAAGGAAGCCAAATAAAGTTAGAAATTGCTCAGCTTGACACATGTAATTAAGAAACCAAGCAAGATGAATATTGGAAAGTTTGCAATAGATCTAGCCACAAGGAGGTCTCTGGGACTGAAACTTAAAGCCAAACTGGAATGAGTTGAACACTCAATTGTGAGAGGCAGTGTAGAGAAGACCTACAGATTCACTCAGGGAGCTTGCCACATACAGATTCGGGCTCTTCGAGAGAGATTATGACTTGGTAGGTCTGTGTTGTTATTGTTGTTGTTTTTTAAGGTCTCTAGATGACCGATGCCCTGCCAAGTTTGGGAACTGCTGATAGGACGCAAATAACATGACTTGCATTCAAACTGACCTGGGTTCCAATCCTAATTATGTCACATTTTAGCTGTTTGAGTGAAACAAGATAACTTAATTCTCCTTAGTCTCATTACCTGGTTCATAAAAAGGGGGATGATAGCCCTACTTTGTGGTATGGATTTGAAGATTGGAGATAATGTATGTAAATCATCTAACATATAGTAAATGTTTAGTAAATATCAGCCAATGCTATTTAGCAGTGGCTACAATGAATGTAGACTATTCTCTTTTTAAAAAATATATATTTTTATTGATTTCAGAGAGGAAGGGAGAGGGAGATAGAGATAGAAACATCGATGATGAGAGAGAATCATCCATCAGCTGCCTCCTGCATGCCCCCTACTGGGGATCAAGCCCACAACCAGGGCATGTGCCCTTGACTAGAATCAAACTTGAAACCCTTCAGTCTGCAGGCTGACACTCTAGCCACTAAACCAAACCAGTGAGGGATAGACTATTATTTTTTTAAAACAAAACAAAACATATTTTAATTTATTTCAGAGAGGAAGGGAGAAAGAGAAAAAGAAACATCAGTGATGAAAGAGAATCATTGATTGGCTGCCTCCTGCATGCCCCACTCTGGGGTTCAAGCCTACAACCCAGGCATATGCCCTGACCAGGAATCGAACTGTGACCTTCTGGTTCATAGATTAACTACTGAGCTTGCTTCTGAGGGGCAGGAGAAAAAGAGTCAATAGCTACAGGTGTCCTAAGGGTCAAAGAAGGATAGTGTTTTGTTTTGATTTTTGTAAGATGGCTGAGATATGAACATCTATATATATATAAAAGGCCAATATGCTAAGTGTCCCTCCTACCGTCTGACTGACCACCAGGAGCAGATGTTCAATGCAAGAGCTGCCATGACGCTTACAGAGAAACAACACCACAGACCTGGCACCCACAAAGAAACACTCAGCTTCCCCCAAGTGGGACACAGGCCCTGCCACCAGCCAGAGCGACAGCCCACCAAATTGAAGCCTACGCTGCCAAGACTCCATGATGCAAACTGTGGCCCACAGCCCAGCCCAGCCCAGAAACGGTAACTGTGGGCACCAGGTAATGATGTCATGTTTTTGTTGACATTCTGAAGCTGAAATTGTTGACAGAATGTATCTGAAGACCAACTATTGGCACAACGTACCTCTCATGCTGAAAGAAAGTGACAGAATTATGTCTGAAGAAGAGTCATTGACAAGTACTACCAATACTGGTAGGAACTGCCTTTATAGCGAAAATGAGGTAAATGAAGATGCAATTACCGAACACAATTGTGGTGGAATGACTATTACATGTCAATTTTGCCTACCCCTAAATTTCTCTGATGAAAAAACCATCTGATGGAAAATTTACTTGACGTTGTAGCAAAGGTAAAGTTTGTCCAAATGATATAAATTTTCCAAAATAACTGGCGTATTTAAAAATATTAATAATAAATGGAGATTCTGACAGTGGAAATTTCATGGAAGATATTCGTTGTTATTGTCTTTTATTAATTTATATATTATCTTTATGTAAATTTTACTAATTTTCTTTCATCTCTGATCTTTCTATTATAGAGAAAGGATGAATAGTGATATTAAAATATTTCTTCTAATTAATTTCCTTGCAATATGCATGAATTTGTGCACTGGGCAACTAGTGTCTATATAAATTGAGAGGCAAGAGAGGCAGGTGGTGTATAATGAGCCCAGACCTCTGAGTTGATGAGAGATACTGTCTCCAAATTACAGATAGGAGGACTAGCTCTTGAAGGAAGAAGAAACTCCTTTGAAAGAAGATAATGGGTATGGTGGTGGAACATTCAGGGGCTTCACTCTTAATCCCAATATTCTCTATGAAGTAGGAAGCAATATCATATCCCGAGCTGGATAGGGTTCTTGAGAAAACACACATGTTTGGAAAGAGTAAATTGAAAACTGAGGAATGGGAGAGAGAGATGACAAAAGATACATAGAAAGATTAACAAGAAGAGCCACAGTCTTAGTTTAGGTTGGAGACCACTGATTTCTTCTTATTATACCTAGTACATTATTGACATTTGCTGATTGTTAGTCTGTGCCAGGCAATGCACTAAGCATTCTGCATGCAATATTTCATTTAATGTTCACAACAACCCTATGATGTAGGTACCACCCATTATTTCCATTTTACAGTTGATGACCTCGGACTAGAAAGGTTAACTAACTTGCCCAAGGTCACTCAGCTAATTAATTGCAGAACCGGTTCTCAACTTCAGTTTTGCCAATCCCAGAGCCTCTGTTCTAAACAGTAACACACCATTCATTAATCGGGATTATTTTCTAATGGAATATAGAATGACAAATTCAAATAAGCAGATCAAACAAGATACAAGTTTTATTTCTTTTTTATGTAAAAAGGAAGCTCAGGGATAGGCAGCCCTGGGCTGGTGAGACAGCTCTGCCATCCTCCGTCAGATAACCAAGCTCTTTCAACCTATTTGATCCACTATCTTTAACATGCATCTTTTATCTTCAACTTTACTTCATGGCCCAAATGGCTCCTGGAGTTCCAGCCCTCATGTCTGCATTCCAGAAAGCGAGAAGGTGCACTAAGTAAAAGGAGGCATGTCAGTGTCTTTCCCTTTTTGAAGAGCTTTCCTGCAGATCTTACCCAATAACTTCTTGCATCTCATTAATGGTATCCTTAGATTCAAGAAAAAAACTGGAATATATCATCTGAAGGGCATATTTTGCTGTTCAGGATGTCACTGAATTCTATAACTAAGGAAGAAGCAGATATTGAGAAGATTACTACCGGTGTTTGTCATAGACTTGAAACATGTAGGAGAAAAGTTACATTCTCTTTTCATTAGTATGCAAACTACTTGCCAAACTTTCCAAATTCATTAAGAAGTGACCATGCTCTCCCCTAGCAGGTTCGGCCCATGGACTGAAGGATCCTGGGTTCGGTTCTGGTCAAGGGCATGTACCTCAATTGCAGGCTCACTCAGGCCCTTAGCCTGGGCCCTGGTCAGGATGGAGGCAGGAGGCAACCAATCTATGTGTCTCTCTCACATCAATGTTTCTCTCTGTGTGTCTCTTCCCCTCCTTTCTACTCTTTCTAAAAAACAAAAACAAAAAATCAATGGAAAAATATCTTCAGGTGAGGAGTGACCAAAAAGAGAGAGAGTGTGAGAGAGAGAGAGAGAGAGAGAGAGAGAGAGAATAATGTTTCAGTGTTAAGGCTTAAATCTATATGTATAAAAGCCTAAGCAACGAAATGACTGAACGACCAGTTGCTATGTGTACTGGCCACCAGGCAGCAGATGCTCAATGCAGGAGCTGCCCTCTGATGGTCAGTGCGCTACCACAGCCAGCCTCCCATGGCCAGCCAATTCCCCTGCCGACCCCTCCCCCCCATCCCCCCCTCCATCGGCCCTGATCACCAGCCAGACCAAGGGACTCCACCTGTGCATGAATTCATGCACCAGGCCTCTAGTATTATATAAGTTAGGAACCTTTTGGCGTCTATAGAAAACTGGGCAAAAACTGCCTTAATGAACAAAGACCTTGATTAGATTAACTGGTGATGCCTAGAGGCAGAATGGGCCTTGGAGATGTTTCAGGCAGAATGGTTCCTGGTAATTGTTAAGTCTAAACACTTCTCTGTCACATCTGCAGGGAGGGAATGAGTCTGGTTTTCTAGTGTCGTCAATGAAGAAGTTTCTCAAAAACCTTCAGTCCAACTTCTCATGTTTCACTTGAACAAAGCATGGAATGGGATAAGAACACCTTTTGGCTAACTGGGCCACACTCTTTAGGCTGAGTTCCATTCCCCCAATCATATTGTCGCTGGGGAGAGGTGAAGTGAGTAGATATTGGAGCATCAACCATAGTGTTGGCTATAGTGTTGCTGTTTTTTTAAAACATATCAGAAGATATTTTTGCATTTTGATGTTATCATGAAATACAGTATATTACAATTTTTCCGGACTAATGGTTGAAAATATTATTTATTACTTAAAGTTGGGCCTATCATGGAAATTGTAAAAATTAAATTCATTAAATAAGAATGAGAAAATTTAAAAAAAAAAAGAGAGAAGGGAGCAGAGTTACATACATTTAAAATTGTATTACTGTATTTGGCAAGAGTTTCATTTTCGTCTGTATTGAGATACTGACATTTATCTAAGAAGATTTTATATGTGGTTGGTGCTCACCCTTATAAAATATTTTAAAATATTTTTGAAATTTGCTTCTTACTGAATTTTATGAGATAACAGACTGACAGACAGAACCACATCTAGAATCTAAAAACAGTAAGTTTGGTTGAATTCCTATGGCTTCCAGTTTCCACTGTATAAGGCCCCAAAGAGAGTAGCATTCCCTCTTCTCCCTATCCCCCGCTTACTCTTTCCTGTGGGAGTGGGAGGGACTTATCTGAATGGTAAGTTGGGGAGAAGGAACTGGGCAGCTATATCCAGTCTGAAAATCTATAGTTACTAGTTGTACTATGTACCATGTAAATGTAAATAATAAATCTATTTACATTTATTATTGTTGATATATTTGAATTTATTTACCTGCAAAAGATTTTTTAAAAAGCCTTTCCTTTTTTTAAAAAAAATGTATTTTATTGATTTTTTTACAGAGAGGAAAGGTGAGGGATAGAGGGTTAGAAACATCAATCAGCTGCCTCCTGCACATCCCCTACTAGGGATGTGTCTGTAACCAAGGTACATGTCCTTGACTGGAATCAAACCTGGGACCCTTGAGTCCGCTGGAACCCTTGAATCTGCAGGCCGACACTCTACCCACTGAGCCAAACCAGTTAGGGCAAGTCTTTCCATTTTTGCTCTTTAAAGATTTAAAGATGTGAATTAAATTTTTTCTTTTTTTAAAAAATGTTATTAAGGTATTACATATGTGCTTTTATCTCCCCTTTGACCCCCAAATTTTTTTCTTATAGTAGTTATGCTTTGAATTTCAACTTGACTACCTACCTTTAAAATCTAATATAATTGATATCTTTCACTTCAACAACCCCCTTCTGTGATTACATTGTTACTGTGGTCCAATGAGTTTATTCTATGTCAGTATTTTTTCTTACCAGCACAAATAAAACATTATTATTACTGCTTTATAATAATGAATGCTGTTTAGAATTACCCGCATCTCAGATTTTCTTTCTAGGATCATCTTCATTCTTCATGAAGTGTGAAATTCCTTTCGTGTGAAGTAAATTTCTTTTAGTGTATCCTTCTTGCAATTTATTGGAATTCCTGAGTCTGCGGATTCTTTCATCAGTTGTGCAAAATTCTCAGCCACTTTACTTTGAATATTACCTCGTCCTCTTTATGTTAGCTCTTAAAAACTCTGTTAGGGCCCTAGCTGGTTAGCACCCTAACTTCTCTTTCAGGTAATTGTCAGCAACACAGCAGTAAATATCAACATGAAGCAGGTTATTATTGTAGATCACGCAGGGAGAACAAAGGGTAAAATATTTTAACTGTAGCATGTTTGACTATATTCTGTGCAGTGAGAAAACCTGAAGTCATTTTCAAGGTCCACCATTTCTTACTTCTTTTCAATCGAGTCAAGTTTCTAAACTTTCTAAATCTCTGTTTTCTGGCTAATGAAAAGAAAATAGGATTCCACCAACTCTCCTATCTATCTACTCCAGGACTTCTGTGAGGATCAAATGAGATGAGGCACAGGAAAATGCTTCACAGACACTGGATTAAAGTGTAAAATATTTGTACCTGGCCATAAAGCAAGTCGTGTTCCTGGGCTAAAGAAACTCCAAGGAGGCTAGTTGCCAGGGAGAGGAAGCCGGGCATTGCTACATGATGTCATCTGATGCCCCATTGTTTCTGGGCTGGGCTGGGCTGTGGGCCACATTTTGCGCCATGGGTTCTCGGCAGCCTTGACTACATATTGGTGGACTGTCACTCTGGGGTGGTGGCAGGGCCTGTGTCCCATTTGGGGGAAGCTGAGTGTTGCTTTGTTGGTGCCAGGTCCACGGTGCCATTTCTTTATAAATGGCCAGTGTGCGT
Source organism: Lasiurus borealis (assembly GCA_004026805.1). NCBI lineage: Eukaryota > Metazoa > Chordata > Mammalia > Chiroptera > Vespertilionidae > Lasiurus > Lasiurus borealis. The sequence continues at coordinate 16,106 of PVJN01015530.1, read as the reverse complement.
CCTGCAATGAGCATGTGCCCCCTGGTGGTCAGTACACGTCATAGCCACTGGTTGGACGGTTGGAGGGACACTTAGCAATATTGAGATTCCCATACTGAAGTCTTTCTAGAACTGATTCATTTGTTTTGCTGAATCTTCCTCATGATGGCTTGTGTATTTCCTTGTGCATTATGTGATTGGGGTTGTTGGCTCCTCTTGGTTTAAATTTCTCTGTCAGATTTCTCCCAAGCCTAGGTTGAGGGTATGTTCCTCCAGGGAATGTTGCATTTATTTCTGCCAGATGTCTGGGGCACTATAGATCTGATCTGCTTTAAACTAAAATCCACACTGATTATTGTCTGCACCATGCAGAGTGAAAATTGGACCAGGAACCCTCAAAAAAAAAGCTAGTATCCACAAAATGTCAATGGAGGTATTCTCTTACTTAAAAAAAAAAAAAGTTCTGCACACAGATAATGTGCAAACTATTATTCTTGAGGTCTGCCTCATTTAGGGGTGTATTCTCCTAGATCAAAGCCTTATCATTGCTGAGTCCTAGGGTTTGGGGAACTCCCCACTCTGCACAGACCCAATTCTATTACCAGGTGCCCCAAGGAAGAGGCTCTGGGTCAGTATGCATCAGCTTCAGATGGACTTTTGTGCTAGTTCATTTCTAGCATCAAAAGATTTCCACCTGGATTCTTCAAATGCACCAGCCCATTTATTTAAATGACTAAATTTAATATTTTGGTTGGATTTTTATTTATTTTTTTACTTATATTTTAAAGACTTTTTTTTGAGAGAGAGAAAGAGAGAGAGAGAAACACTGATGGGCTACCTCCTGCATGCCCCTACCAGGGATGGAGCCCGCTACCCGGATAAGTGTCCTGACCAGGAATTGAACCGGCAACCTTTCAGTGCATAGGACGAAGCCCAGCCACCTGAGCCACACTCGCCAGGGCGTGGTTGGCTTCTTAATGTGTTGAAGACCCTCCAGTTAGATTTATTGCTGGAAACCTGTGGTCTTTCTTCATCAAGCAATCTTTTGATTTTATAAAGTTAAAGAGTTGCTTCAGGTGGTATTAAATAGGGAGATCAAAACCAGGCACACCCCATCTGATTATAAATGTGTGTAAAACAAAAGAAGCAGAATTGAAGGGAGGCGGGGGGAAGGGTTAGAAGGGGTCAATGGGGAAAGAAAAGGGACATCTATAATACTTTCAACAATAAAGATAAATTAAAATCTATAATAATGAAAGCATAATATGCTAATTAGACTGGACAGCTAAATGACCTTCTGGACAACCTTCTAGATGAAGGCAGAGCTGTGAGGGCTGAGGCATGCTGCCGTGGCTGTGAGGGCCGAACCCCTTGCACGAATTTCGTGCATTAGGCCTCTCGTGTGTGTCTGTCTGTGTGTGTGTGTGTGTGTGTGTGTGTGTGTATACATATATATATATATATATATATATATATATATATATATATATATGTATGTGTGTGTGTATATATATATATATATATATATATATATATATATATATATAAATGTTTTTAAAAAGCAGAATTCCTTTCAGGATTCTATCTTACCTTAAGAAGATAATCTTCTAGGTATAAAGTAAATAATTTAAAGTAGCCACATTTTTTTTTTTTAAAAAGTGCAACTGGAATGACCCGTTTCACCAGTTCAGTTCACATATTCACCATGTCCCTTTAATATTAATAGTAATCCACCTCACTGGAGATAACTAGAGGCTCTGATTGGGCCATTAGTGATCCCCACGCCCTGTCTGGGGTTCTCCAGGTATGGCTTTTATTTCATATTCCAATACCCTGACTTAGTTTCTCAAATTCACCTGCAAGGCCTGAATGGCTGAGTTAGGAGGAGTGTTCAGCCTCTCCCAGGAGAGTGCTCCTGGTTGCACTGCCACCTGGATAATCTATAGCCTGGGTTTGGGTTCCGATTCCCTGTTCCTCATAAGAAGCAACTGCCTGGGGACACTTGAAAACTTTTTCTGATGAAGGATTTCAGACAGGCCTGACTCAATACAGCTGAAATATTCTAACACTAGAGGCCAGTGCATGAAATTCATGCATGAGTAGGGTCCTTAGTGGCTGCCAGCTGCCAGATGGGGCCTTCCTTTGTTCTATGCTTCCCCCCTCTAGTGGTCAGCGCATGTCATATAGAACAATTGAACTCCTGGTCAGTTGAACTCCTGAGGGTACATGTTGACATGTTGCATATTAGGCTTTTATATTGGTAGTAAAGGCCCAGTGCATGAAATTCGTGCATGGGAGGGAGGTGTCCTTCAGCCCAGCCTGCTCCCTCTTCAATCTGGGACCCCTCACAATCCAGGACTGCTGGCTCTCAATGGCTACCTGCCTGCCTTCCTGATAGCCCCTAACTGCTTCTGCCTGCCAGCCTGATCACCACCCCTTAATCACTCCCCTGCTAGCCTGATTGATTCCTAACTGCTCCCCTGCCAGTCTGTTTGCCCCTAACTGCCCTCTCCTGCAGACCTGGTCACCCCTAACTGCCCTCCACTGCAGGCCTGGGTTCCCCTCAACTGCCCTTCCCTGCAGGCCCGGTCACCCCCAACTGCCCTCCTCTGCCAGCCTGGTCACCCCTGTCTTCCCCTACAGGCTTTATCACCCTCAACTGCCTCCCTTGCAGGCCTGGTCCCTCCCAACTACCCTCCCCTGCTGGTCTGATAGCCCACAACTGCCCTCCCTTGTAGGCTTGGTCCCTGCCAACTGCCCACCCCTGCTGGCCATCTTGTGGTGGCCATCTTGTGTCCACATGGGGGCAGTCATCTTGTGTGTTGGAGTGATGGTCAATCTGCATATTACACTTTTATTAGATAGGATAGAGGCCTGGTGCATGGGTGGGAGCCAGCTGGTTTGCCCTGAAGGATGTCCCGTATCAGGGTGGGGGTTCCCTTGGGGTGTGGGGTGGCCTGTGTGAGGGGCCTGTGGTGGTTTGCAGGCCAGCCACACCCCCCAGCCACCCAAGTGGAGGCCCTGGTATCTGGGATTTATTTATTTTCTACAACTGAAACTTTGTAGTTGGAAGAGAGCCAAGCCTTCTGCTCACACAGCCATTGAAACTTTGTTGCCTTAAGCAGAGGCCTGGGCTGGCCAGGGTTTGCAGAAAGCTTGGCTTCCTCCATCTCCAGGGGAAACCCAAGCCTCCCTCCTGTTCTCTCTGTGGCCATAGCCATCTTGGTTGGGTTAATTTGCATACTGGCTGATTGGATGGTAGGTGTGGCTGGTGGGTATAGCTTGTGGGTAGTGGAGGTATGGTCAATTTGCACATTACTGTTTTATTAGATAGGATATAGATTGTACCTCAAGATGGGAGGAATTTGTGCACAAGGGTGTCAATATCCTAGCAAAATCAGGGTCTTTATACAAATTTTTCTTCCTCCTTGGCATCAGAGCAAGAAGTACTGAGAGAGGTAGCCTTTGTCAAGTCATTAACAAACGACCAGGCTATATCCTTATCTTAGGACAATTAGGTGCCTAATTAAGAAGGTCTACTTAAATGCTTTGTTGCAGCCTTAGCTGGGTTGGTTTAGGGATAGAGCGTCGTCGGCCTGCAGACCAAAGGGTCCTGGGTTTGATTCTGGTCAAGGGAATGTACCTCAGTTGTAGGTTCCTCTCCTACCCACGCTGTGGTCAGGGTGCATGCAGGAGGCAACCAACCAAATTTCTGTCTTCCCCCTCTCTCCCTTCTCTCTAAAAATCAATGGAAAAATATTCTCAGGTGAGAATTTTTAAAAACCAAATAATTTGTTCCAGGAAAAAAAAATCTACTCCAAGATGAGATGCCTTATGAGCTATACTAAACAGCTCATACAGATAATACTACATATCAAAGCAGATGGAAACTTTCACTTGCTAGTTTGTGTCTTAAAAAAATGTACATATGCAGAAACCGGTTTGGCTCAGTGAATAGAGCGTCAGCCTACAGACTGAAGGGTCCCAGGTTCAATTCTGGCCAAGGGCATATGCCCAGGTTGTGGGTACAATCCCCAGTAGGGGGCATGCAGGAGCAGCCAATCAATGATTCTCTCTCATCATTGATGTTTCTATCTCTCTATCCCTCTCCCTTCCTCTCTGAAGTCAATAAAGAAATATATTTTAAAAAAAGAAATATTTAAAATCAATAATTTAACATTCCAACTACAGAAACTGGAAAAAGGAGAGAAAACTAAACCCTAAACAAGCAGGAAGGAAATAACAAAAATGAGAGTGAAAATAAATGAAATAGGGGGTAGAACAACAGAGGAAATAAACCAAAGCAAAGTTTGCTTCTTTAAAAAGATCAAGAAAATTGATAAATCTTAGCAAGATAAAGAATGAAGAATGAATGAAATTACTAAAATCAGGAATGAAAAGGGGAAATCACTCCAACCTTATAGGAAAAAAAGGAATAAAAGGGAATACTATGAAAAACTGTATGTACCTATCTATATTAGGTAAGCAGATGAAATGGACAAACTCCTAGAAAGACAAAAAGTACCAACACTGACTCAAGAAAAAACAAAAAATCCAAATAGACCTCTAACAAGTGAAGAGGATGAATTAGTTTTAAAACTTCCCACAAAAAAAAAAAAAAGACTCAGATGATTGCATTGATGAATTCTATCAAACATTTAAAGAATTATACCAGTCCTTTACAAACTCTTCCAAAATGGGGAAGAGGAGATAAAACACTTCCCACTTCATTTAACAAGGGCAGTACTACCCTGATTCTAAAACTAGATAAAGATATCACAAGGAAAAAAACACTATAGATTAATAGCCCTTAGGAATATAGAGCAAATATCCTCAGTAAAATACTACCAAACTCAACCCAGCAACATATAAAAAGAATTATAAACCATGACCATGTGATATTTAGTCTAGAAACTCCAGGTTGGCTTAAGATATGAATTAATGTTTCTTTCAAACAATAAAAGAACAAAAATTGATAATTTGGACTACATGAAAATTTAAACCTTTTGTGCTGCAAATGATGCCATCAAGAAAGTGAAATGAATTAATGTAATACACCAAATTGGTAGAATTTAGGGCAAAAATCACTTAATCATTCTAATAGACACAGATAAAGCATTTGACAAAATCTGCCAACCTTTCGTGATAAACATGTTTAACAAAATAAGAACAGAAAGAAACTTAATTTGATTAGTGGCATCTATAGGAAGCAAACAAACCTGCACGTCTTCCTGTTTAAGATCAGGAACAAAAGATCAGGATGTCTGCTATCACCACATCTCTTTAACATGTACTGGAGGTTCTAGCCGGGGCAATTACACAGGAAAATAAGTCACCCAGATTAGAACAGAAGGACTAAAACAGACGACATGATCTTGTACATATCACAAAATCCACAGGAATTCATTAAAAACTATTAGAGCTAATGAATGAGTTCAGTAAGTTTGCAAGACACAAGTTCAATATGCAAAAATCAATCATATTTTTATACTTTAGCAATGAACATTCCAACAATAAAAATTAAAAAAAAAACCTATTCTATTTACAATTGCATCAAAAGAATAAAAAACGAGGGATAAATTTAATAAAAGAGGTGTAAGATGTATGCTGAAAACTACAAAACATTGTTGAAATTTCATGAGATTCCAATAAATGAAAACACCTCGTCTATTCATGGATATAAATACTTAATACTAAGATGACAATACTCACCATATTGCTCTACAGATCCAGTTCAATCCTAATAAAAATTTAGCTGTGTTTTTTTTTGCACAAATTGAGAAACTGATCCTAAAAATAAACATGGAAATCAAGAAGAGCCAAAATAATATTCAAAAAGACAGAGTTGGAAGATTCATAATTTTCAACTTCAAAACTTATTACAAAGTTACAGTAATCAAGATGAAATGGTACTGGTATACAGATATACAAATAGATCCATCGAATAGAATTGAGAGTCCAGCAACAAACCCTTATTTTTATGATCAATTGAATTTGGATAGGGCGCCAAAACAACTTAATAGAAAAAGAACAGCCTTTTCAAAAACTGGTGCTGGGAAAACTGCATATTCACATGCAAAGAAATAAAGCTGAACCACTATTTTACACTGCACGCGCGCACGTGCGCGTGCACACACACACACACACACACACACAAATAACTCAAAATGAAGACCCTGGCCAGGTAGCTCAGTAGGTTAGAATGTCATCCCCATAAGCCAAGATTGTGGTTCAAATCCCCATTTGGGCAAAGACAAAATGAATGCATAAACAAGTGGAACAACAAATCAAACCCTTTCTTTTGCTATCTCTCTCTATCAAGTCAATTTTAAATATTGCTCAAAATGAATAAAAGACCAAAATGGAATAGCTGATACTATAAAATTCTTAGAGTGAAACATAGGAGTAAATCTTCATGATCTTGGGGTCAGCAATGGTTTCTTAGACACAACATCAAAGGCACAAACAATAAAAGAACAAAAATTGATAATTTGGAGTACATGAAAATTTAAACCTTTTGTGCTGCAAATGATACCATCAAGAAAGTGAAAAGACTATTTGAAATCTGGTAAAGATGATCTTAAATATTCTTATTACACACCACAAAAAGATAACTATGTGAGGTAATGAATGTGTTAATTAACTTTATTGTGGCAATTATTTCACAAATCATCACATTGTACACCTTAAACTCATAGATTGTTATATGTCACATATCTTTTTATTTATTGTTTCTTTTTTGACTTGAGAGAGAGAGAGGATGAAAGAGAGAGAGGGAGAAGAAGAAGAAGAGGAAGAAGAGGAGGAGGAGGAAGAAGAAGGGGAGAAGAGAGAGAGAGAGAGAGAGAAAGAGAGAGAGAGAGAGAGAGAGAGAGAGAGAGAGAGAGAGAGAAACATTGATTTGTTTCACTTATACTTGGCTGATTCTGACATGTGCCTTGACTAGGGCTTAAACCTGCAACCTTGGCGTATCCAGATAATGCTCCAACCAACTGAGCTACCTGGACAGGGCACTTATCTATAATCAGTGGTCGGCAAACTCATTAGTCGAAAGAGCCAAATATCAACAGTACAATGATTGAAATTTCTTTTGAGAGCCAAATTTTTTAAACTTAAACTTCTTCTAACGCCACTTCTTCAAAATAGACTCGCCCTGGCCGTGGTATTTTGTTGAAGACCAACACTCAAGGGGCCAAAGAGCCGCATGTGGCTCGCAAGCTGCAGTTTGCCGACCAAGGATCTATAATAATAAAAATGTAATATGCTAATTAGACCTGACATCCTTCTGGATGAAGCTGGGGCTGCAGCCTCAGGATTGAAGCAGCCCCTGCAGCTGTGAAGGCCTACTCTTGTATGATTTCGTGCATCGGGCCTCTAGTATCTTAATGAAAATGGAGAAAAAGAAATGAAAACACAACGCACAAAATGGGAGAAAATATTTGCAAATCATTTACCTGATAATGGACTTGTATTCCAACACAAAAAACTCTTATAATGCACCCTGGCTCAGTTGTTCAGTTGGTTGGAGCATCCTCCTGACAGGCAAGGTTGAAGGTTCAATCCCTAGTCAGGGAACATGAAGAGTCAACCAATGTGCCCTAGCTGGTTTGGCTCAGTGGATAGAGCATTGGCCTGTGGACTGAAGGGTCCTGGGTTCAATTCTGGTCAAGGGCACATGCCTGGGTTGTGGGCTCCATCCCTAGTAAGGGCAGGCAGAAGGCAGCTGATCAATGATTCTCTCTCATCATTAATGTTCCTATCTCTCTCCCTCTCCCTTCTTCTCTGAAATCAATAAAAAATATTTAAAAAAAGAATCAACCAATGAATGCATAAGTGAAACAACTAGTCAATATATCTGTCTCTGTCTCTCTAAAAATCAATAAAAAACCAATAAAACTCGACAACGAAAAAACAACCCAACTTAAAAATACACAATTAATTTGAACAGACATTTCTCCAAGAAAGATATGCGAGTGGCTCTTAAGCATATGGAAAATACTCAACATCATTACTCATTAGGGAAATCAAATCCACAATACTATTCTGCTTTATACCCACTAGAATAGCTATACATAAAAAAGATGAACTATAACAAGTTTTGGTCAGGATATGGAGAGTAAACTGCAGTCTGATTGCTAGTGGGAACATAAAAACTTTGAAAACAATTTGGCATTTCCTCAAAAATTTAAACGTAGAGTTATAATATGACACCAGAATTTTTAAATGTATAGGTCAGTGGGGTCAAGTACATTCCCACTGCTGCGCAACAACCATCACCATCCACTTCCAGACTCTTTTAATGTTGCAAGACTAAAATTTTGCAATTGAACAATAACTCCCCAATAACTCCTCCCCGCCCACTCCAACCCCCACAATCACATTCTACTGTCTTTGTGAATTTACTACCCTGGTCACACAATGGTATCATACAGTTTTTGTCCTTTCGTGACTAGCTTATTATTCACTTAGTTCACATAATGTTCTCAAGGATCATCCATATTGTAGCATGTGTCAGAATTTCCTTCCTTTTTAAGGTTGAATAATATGTTATTGTGTGTACATACCACATTTTGTTTATCCACTCATCCATCAATGGACATTTGGGTTATTGCTACCTCTTGGCTCTTGTGAATTGCTGCTATGAATAAGGATGTGCAACTATCTTTTCAAGAGTGTACTTTCAATCCTTTTGGACGGATACAAAGAAGTCAGCTTGCTGGATATGATATTTCTAATTTTTTTTGAGACACCATCATACTAATGCACCATCATACTAATGCACAATACACAAAGGTTCAAATTTCTTCAATCCTCATTAACATTGTTTGTTGTTTTTAAAAAATATATATTTTATTGAATTTTAAAGAGAGGAAGGGAGAGGGCTAGAGAGTTAGAGACCTCGATGAGAGAGAAACATCAATCAGCTGTCTCTTGCACCCCCCACACTGGGAACATGCCCTTGACCGGAATCGAACCTGGGACCCAAACCAACGAGGGCTGTTTTTCTTTTGTTTTGTTTTTTTAATATTACTTTTTAGAGAGTCAGGAAGAGGGAGAGAGAGAAACATCAATGTGAGAGTGAAACATCTCTCAACTGCCTCCTGCATACTCCTTACTAGGGATCAAGTCTATCCATTTGGTGCACAGGGCCAATGCTCAAGCAAATGAGCACACCAGCCAGGGCAATGCTGTTTTTGTTTGTTTGTTTGTTGTTATTGTTGTTTTTGTAGTAGACATCCTAATGGGTGTATCTCAGTGACTGATTTTGCATTTCCCTAATGATTAGTGATGTTGAGGATCTTTTCATGGGTTTATTGGCCATTTGCATATCATTTCTGGCAAAATGTCAATTCAAATCTTTTGCTTATTTTAAAAAATCAGATTATTTTACACTTGATTTTTAAAAAATTTCTTTATTGATTAAGGTATTACATATGTGTCCTTATCCCCCTCCATTACCCCCAACCCTCACTACACTTGATTTTTGTATATATATGATCTTATATCCTGCAACCTTGATTAAAATTAATTCTAGTTGTTTGTAGATTCTGTAGAATTTCCTAGATAGAAAAGCATGTCCTCTATGAGTGAAGTGTTTCATTTCTTTCTTTCCAATTTAGATGACTTTTATTTTCTTATTGATCTGGCTGGAATCTAGAGTACAATGTTGCATAGAAGTGGTGACAAAGCAGACATATTTGTCTTGATCATGTCTCAGAGGGAAAGTATTGGTCTTTTATTATTAAGTATCTTGTAGATTTTTCATAAATACCCTTTACCAGTGTAGGAATGTTTTCTTATAGTCCCAATTTGCTGAGAGATTTTAATCAGGAATATATTTTAGATTTCTCCAATGCTTATTCTATATCTACTGAGCTGATCATATAATTCTTTCTTTTTTAGTTTGCTAGTGGGGTGCATTACATCAGTTGATTTTCAAACCAGTTTTGCATTCCTGGGATAAATCCAGTTGATTATAAATATATTACCCATTATTTATAATCACAGGTTCAACTGTCTTAAATTGACCAAAAAACAATGGAAAGAATATACGTAGAAATAAACCCACAGAAGATGTAGCTATTGCAATGATCAGAAAGAGAATTAATATAGCTAGGATTGATATGCTTAAGAAAGTATAGTAAAAGTGGAGAAAATAAATAAAAAAATTAATTTCTCCAGATGAACTGTGTTTTTGAAAAATATGATAATTCTAGCGGAAACCAGTTTGGCTCAGTGGATAGAGCGTTGGCCTGTAGACTGAAAGGTCCCAGGTTCGATTCCAGTCAAGGGCATGTATCTTGGTTGCGGGCACATCCTCAGTAGGGGACGTGCAAGAGGCAGCTGATCGATGTCTCTCTCTCATCAATGTTTCTAACTTTCTATCTATCTCCCTTCCTCTCTGTAGAAAATCAATAAAATATATTAAGAAATGTGATAATTCTTGAGCTTAAAAATACAATGGCCAATATTAATAGCTCAATCAATAAATTAAAGAGATGTATATATTAAATATATTTTTATTGATTTCAGAGAGGAAGGGAGAGGGATAGAAATATCAATCATGAGAGAATCATTGATCAGCTGCCTCCTGCATGCCACCCACTGGGGACCAAGCCCACAACTCAGGTATATGCCTTGGCTGGGAATCAAACTGTGACCTCCTGGTTCATAGGTCCATGCTCAACTACTGAGCCATGCCTGCCAGGCTAAGAGAAGATTTAGAGAGGTGAACAGAAAATATACAGACTCATGTACAAAGAGGCCAAAAAGATAAGAATAAATACAGATGGTAAAGAATGAAACATTCTGCCATATGTATAACTAAAGTCTTAAAAGGAAAAGAAAGATAAGAGATAGTGACAAAGAATTTTCTTAAACAGATAAAAGAAATCAAGCAACAAGTTCAAGGTACTCCATGAGTGGCCTTCATCCCACTCGTGAATCCAAGTGGGATGAATATAAAGAAATCCATGATTAGACATATCATAAGAAAATTGTGGGAGGAGAAAACCAAGATAGCAGCATAGATAAACACCTGAACGGCTGCCTTGCACAATTTGAAAACTAAAACTGAAAGAAATGGACATCATCCAGAACCATAGGAAGGCTGGCTGAGTAGAAATTCTACAACTAGAAGGAAAGAGAAAAGCACACTGAGACTTTCAGGATCCCTCGAAGGCAGAGGTATGGAGGCGCGCATGGAGAGGGCTGGCAACTGAGTATGCGGCTGGCTTTCTCAATCAGGAGGGAGACAAAAGTTCCCTACTGTTCTGAACTCCAGTTCTGGGTGAACTCTGGGGACCCAGACTTATTTGGGGAGAAATTGGCCTGTCTGGCAGCGGGCAGAACTCTAGGGTGGCTTTCTCTCAGAAGTGCTTACAGCAATTACCAAGGGACACTGAGACCCAGGGGTCTCTTAGGGCAGGGCTGACAGGAAGCCATTGTGGTTTGCTCTGCCCTGAGATCCCAACCCACAAAACCATTGCTGCTTGATCCACGCTGAGCTCTGCGCCATCCAAACTGAGTGCAGAGGCTTTTGCATATGAATGACCTGGTCTTTTGAATTCTAAACTTACCTAATAAACTGCAGCTGAGTCAGTGAGACCCAGAACATCCAAAAGAAGGCCCAAGGTCTCACAGCAGCTTGCATTGATTCACAGCTGGGCCTCATCTGGGCACTTCTAAAACCCAAACAAAGAAGAGGAATCTGCAGATCTCTCCATAGCTCCTGCTGGGTGGCCTCAGGCAGAGATCCAAGAGCCAGAGTACCCAGTGGTCAGAGTAGGGCCATCCAGATTACAACTCCTCAGATCCACAAGGGGGCAGAATCAGTGAGCACAAAAGCCCCACTGAAGCAAGTCTTGCCTCATAAGGGTGTCTTCAGCACAGAAGTTCTCCCATTGTAGACACAGTTGATCCTCACAGTCAGTTGGGTTGGAGGTCAATTCCTTCCAGCGATACCAACAAGAATCAAGGCTGCTTAACTACAACAAGGCTGTGCACACAGCCCACAAAGAGATGCACCAAGAGTGTTCAGGTAACTGGGGAGGCTGAGCCACTGGGTCCTATAGGACACCTAGCACACAAAGCCACTCTATCAACTCAAGAGAAGCAGCCAAAATGCCAAGACAAAAAAACAGGTCGCAAATGAAAGAATGGAGGAAAGCAAATGACTAGATATAGAGTTCAACACCACGGTTATAAGGGTTTTCAGGAATTTTCTAGAGAAGGCCGATAAATTTAGCGAGACACTCGAGGATATGAAAATGGACCAACTAGAAATTAAGCATACACTGACTGAAATAAAAAATATTTTACAGAGATCTAACAGCAGACTAGAGGAATGCAAGAGTCAAGTCAAAGATTTGAAATACAAGGGAGCAAAAAACACTCCACTGGAAAAGAATAAAGAAAAATAGAATCCAAAAATATGAAGATAGTGTAAGGAGCCTCTGGGACAACTTCAAGAGTACCAATATCTGAATTATGGGGTGCCAGAAGAAGAGAGAGAGCAAGATACTGAAAACCTATTTGGAGAAATAATGACCGAAAACTTCCCCCATCTGGGGAAAGAAATAGACTTACAAGTCCAGGAAGTGCAGAGAACCCCGAAAAAAAGGAATCCAAAGAGGACCACACCAAGACACATCATAATTAAAATACCAAGAGCAAAAGACAAAGAGAGAATCTTAAATATGTAGGTGGATAAAATGAATATTAAATGTACAGAGAATAATTATAAACTCTTGTGTAGCTTTAAAAATACGTACAATTTTAGCCCTGGCCAGTGTGGCTCAGTTGCCTGGAGCATTGTTCTATGCACTGAAGAGTCGCTGGTTCCATTCTCTGTCAGGGAACATGCCCAGTTGTGGGCTGGGTCCCTGATCGATGTTTCTCTCTCTCTTACTTCCTCTTCCTTTCTCTCTCAAATTAATTTTTAAAATGTTTAAAATTTAAAATCCATGACAACAAAAAACACAAAAGGGAAAGAGTAGTGGAATCATACTAAAGTTTTAACATTCTTGGAAAAGTAGTGTAAGCAAACATATTGTAATCTAAGATTTCTAAAAGAATGTGTTATTAATAAGCTAACAGAGGAGGTTAATACTTTAATTAAAATACTTTAATTAATTCAAAATAAGGCAAGAAACAAAAAAATAAGAAATATAAAGTAAGTGGACAAAAGGAAATAAATAGTAAGATTGAGGCATAAATTCCAAACACAGAAGTAACTATATTAAATGTAAATGGATTAAATTTTTTTCCTGTTGAAACACGGATAGGCTTAGCCAGACTGCACAAAATATAGTTACCCACTACAACTGAAAAGGCAGGATTCCTAGAGCAAAATGTGGAAGAGGGAAGTAACTTTTATCTGCCAGCTCTGCAGGGCTGAATTCTGTGTCAAGTTTGAAGCAAGAAAAGCTGTCCTTTCAGTACTGTGGGTTGTTTTTAACAGGGAAAAGATGAGGACTTTAATCTGTCTTTGTTGCAGACCTTTTACTTTGAGGAGTCCTCTACAACGTGTCCTAAGTAATGCAAATGTAAAGCAAAATCTCTCTTTGGAAGCTGTTTGGAAAGCTAAACTGTAATTTGTTGTTGCAAAATTTTTTTAAATTCTTGCTACTGTGTACTTAATTTCCAGTTTGGCCTTTTCATAAGAATGATTATTTTAAATATTTCTCTCTTTTCGAGTCCAGTAAGGCTAAAGAGCACTTGAGCAGGGGCTGCTGGAGATTGAAAAAAATGAAAGAAAGACACAGACACAGAGATGGAAGGAAAAAGCTGGGGCCAGTGGGACCACTGTCCTCTGATGGAGAGAGACGGACTCAGAACCAATACAGCAAAACCCAGGAAGTTTTACTAAAGGTCAAGACAAAGGAGATTATGTGCATTTTTGGGTGAGCCTGAGTCATAGTCATTCCTGGCGCTTGGCTGGATTTAGATAATGAAACCCACCCCCTGGTGCCTGAGCTGAAGGTCAAGCTGACAACACTCCTGCCTCTGGCAAGGCGTGTTTCCAGGATGTGACTCTGTCAACGCCACTGGATTCAGATGACAATAATTAAAGAAATGCTCATGTGCCTTCCCAGGGGCACGCTACAGATCGTGGCTAATTTTCTCCCAAATTATCTATCTAAAGTCAAACAGATCATCTCTATACATATTATTTTTCCTCTGAAGACCACATACTACTCTCACATGAAGAACTAATTTTCTTTCTATTAATGTGCTTTTATCTGTCCTCTTTGGGAAATAGAAACCTTTTTAAAAAGTTCCTGTATTTCCATTATAAATAGCTTCCATTTTACTTTGAGAATACATCTGTCTTAATTACTCTAGGATGGAAAATATCCTTTCTAATAGATTATGTTCTATCTCCAAATTTCTCTCCTAATTTGGGGCTGGGGTAGTAAAGTAGAGTGATTCAGTACATCTTATCACATCACACCTGTGTTATCAGTGTCAGTGCTAGGATATTGAGTTGGCTGGCCCACTATGTAAACATGTAAGTCTTTATGTTAGTATTGAATAATCTAGACAGTCTACTAATTAGAGTAGAGAAAAGCTATAGATAGGAAAGTATAGGTTGAGGTATAAACACTCAAGACTTGAGTTGGGAGGGGCATAGAAATTCCACCTTTCTTAATGGCTTATAATTGTTCATTCACTATCCTGTTTTTTTTTTTTTTAATTTTTAGTCTCTACTGCTTGGACAATACTGCCATGGAGATGCAGAGAGACATCCTAAAACAGTACATATCAGGGAATCTATCAACAACACGTATACAAAGGCCACACACAAATTGCCAAAGTAATCCGGCCAATGGTCAACACAACAAAAGTTTTTATAAAGTAAACATCGAAGTGAAAGGCAGCGAGAGGGTGGTTTTCAAAAGGTAAAACTGGGACAAAAATGAGGTGTCCCGGGGGGGGGGGCGGGGGGAGACAAGTCTGCAGGAGCCAGGAAGCAGATAAAAGGTCTCGAGGCAGGAAAACATACGCAAAATCATTACGCATTGAGCATGTCCTTTCGTTTGTCATTTATGGCCTTTCCAGTGAATGCAGTTTAGAAAAAAAAAAAAGAAGTATGACTCAATCTCTGCCTCCAGGAGTTTTAAACTAAGATGAGAGGAAAAGACAAAGAAACACAGGCAAGCCAGCAGAGGACAGCAGGGCCATAAAAAAAAAAAAAAAAGTGCCAGTTCATGGTTGGGCTATAATTTCGGACAAGAGCCATTCTGCTCCCCCCCCACCCCCGAGGGCGAGCGAGGAGACCGGCAGGTGATGGAATGAGACCGATCTAGGCTGCACACTCAGGTGATGCGTGCACCCATCACCTGAGTGACCTTGTGCAAGTCTCCCGACCTGAGCTGGTGGTGCGGGGTGCTAACAAAAATGACTCTGGCGAGGTCCAACAAGTCTCCCTCTCACTTGACAAAGAGCTGGGCACGGTGTCTCCGTCCCCACCTACCCTCTCTCCGCTTCTCCTCGCACCTCCTCCTCCTCCCCAGCCCTCCCCTCCCCTCCCCTCCCGCCCGCAGGTAGGAGTGAGGTGTGCGGGGCGAGTGATGCGAGCCAGAAGGGGAAGGAGGGAGGATGCAGGGAGGCAACTTCCCTTCTTGCACTTGCCCACTCACTCCCCGTCCCCCCGGCTCCGGACCTCGGGTTCCGGGAGAGTCCGTGGAGGACGGGACGCGGCGGGGCAGAGGAGGGCTCCCCGGTGGGCAGGGAGCATCTGCTCGCGGTAAACACCGGCGGCGGCGCCATCCCGAGTCCAGATCCCGTCTGGCCGCAGGATTTCCGCACCGCGAGCGACACCACCCCGCCCCGGCCCCGGCCACACTGCCCTCGACTTCCCCCGGCGGTGTAATGGGGACACACCCTCCTCCTCCTCTCCCGGGCATCCCCCGGACTCGGCCGCGTGAGAAAGGCGAAGGATTCGGAACCCCGAGTCGTTGGCCTCCGGCCCCGCCGCCGGGTCCTCCTCCTCCTCCCGCTTCAGCTTTGGCCTTTTGTACCGGCCCCACGTGACCCGCCCGGCCGGCTCTTCCCTCTTAGCCCGCCCCGCCCTCCGGCCCTTCCCGGCACCACTCGGCCCGGCGGCTCCCGCTCCTCCGGCG